>QTSX02003229.1:0-34002 GCA_014839935.2 Entomophthora muscae
ATCTGTGGTGTTCAATATTGCCAAGTAATAATTGACGCCCAATGGGGAAACTACCAATAAAACCCCAACAAACCAATACAAGATTGGGCCGCACTTGTACACGTCAGACTGGATATGCTTCTCTCCAAAGTCTTGAATACTTGCAGAAATCTTAGTGTATGATAGGAATATGAAGTCATTAAGGGCTCTCATTGCCCTTCCTTTGATAAAATTAATAATAGTTGAATTGTAGGGGACAGTGTCCACCAAAATGGGGCCACTGAGAACTTGATTGGACAAGATTCTAGCAGCAACCACAATTCTGTGCATCCACAAATTCACCGTTTTTTTGTTGGTGAAGATGCCGTGAAGTCCCAACTGGAGACGTACCTGGACCAGGGGCATCCACAGGTCATGTTCCATAATGGCCATCATAAGGGGATAGGCTGTATCACCTTCAGTTGAAGTATGGGCACCAGTTAGCCTCTTCTTGGTAGGGGGCCACAGTTGGCGTGGGCTCGCAGGGTTGCAGCCACAGTGGACTTTGCAAACCCCATTGCGGCCGCAATTTCCCCAAGGGACATAAGCTTCCCTTGCTTTTCAACCATTTTGAGAACAATCTCTGGAGTGATTAGTTTTCTTCTATGTATTGCAGGCTGATTGGCTGGGGGAGGGATATGTTCATCTTGTGAACTGGTCAATGCCATCTGATTGGCTGTTTCAGGGTCCTGGGCTTTCTGGATGACCCCATGGCTAAAATGGCTGGTTCCAGATGCCATTGCTGATAAGGAATTTGGGTTAGCAGCTGCCTTTGCGTGATGGGCAAACAGGTCCATGCTTGAGGATGCAGGAGAAAGAACAGACTTCTGGGTGTGGCTTGCGGAGGGGCCTGCGGGTTGGGAGTGACTATAGACAGAGGCTTCACTGTTAAGAGATCCAGTGTAGCCCTGCATAATTTTGTCAAGGCCAGGGAATAGCTTGTTGACTTGGTTGTTGTTGAAAGAAGACATAATAAATTTTTTTTAATAAATTTTAAACTCAAAAAGAGACTTATATATTTTAGTCAATTTTATTGTTAAGTATGTTAATTTTGTGAATAGTAGGATCTAAATTTTAGCCGTCCTAAATTGGAATAGGGTGATTTTTGAGAATGCCTATGATTCCTAAAAGGATCAGCACAAATCCACTCTATATCCTTTGGCATCCTTTTTGAGACACCCATAAATTTTATTTATTTCAAATTCCTTGCAATTATGATTTGAAACTTGGTTCTTGGATTTGACAATCCCGCAATTTCAGATTTGTTGAGTTTTACATGATTTCTATGATTTTTTTGACATACAGGAGATCTCAAATTGTACATTAGAATCCCACATTTCTGATTCATGTATCCCGCATTTGTTTGTTGGGTTTTGTCTTTTTTAATTGAGTTATCTGCTCAAGAGATTCAAAATTTGCCAATTTACATAAACCAAAAAAAGTCAAATTAAATGGTTGCTTTTATTAAATATTTTAATTTTCACTCAGCTGAGTTGCCCGCAAAAGTGATTCAAAATTTGGACCAAGGATTTGACAATCCCGCATTTTATGTTCAGGCTCTGAATTTATGGTACTATTCAAGGCTAAATCAAGAGAAAACAGCCACTCACAGCTAACCCTAAAATCTAAATAGATACATATTTAATCTAAAATATATTTTTTATTTTATTTTTATGGACCAACAATTGCATTCTCAACCAGCTCCTGCACCAGCCCGCGGGGCAGCCTGTCCACAAGGGCGTCCCAGAGGGTCCAAGAACAGACCCAGAACCTAACTCAAGGGGATTCATGCCAACACACAGGCCTCCCAAGGCGTCAGCGCCAGCCAACCACCTCCTGCATCCCAGGCCAGGAACAGTAGCCTTAATCCAAGACAGAAGCCGCTCTCAAGGCCTGCCACCAAAGTCTTATATACCAGGGTCCCTGGGAACACTGAGGTTACATCCACCTCCACCATGTACCCAGTTGTCACCTGGCCCCGCACTCTGGATCCAATAGTTGCCACTTTCTGCCCCCATGTTTTCAACACCTCATATGAGCCATTGGCCACCACTAAAAAGCCATATGTGCCTGTGATCTATTCCACCATTGATGGCACCACTGCAAACAAGTGTGATCCCATCTTCTACACAAAGGTCCCCATTCCCTGTGTTGAGCCTGATAGCCAGGATGCTGTGGTACCTGCCAAGGGCCGGTGTTGGTTGACGGATAGTGAGTGTGAAGCTCTCCTCAACTGCTTGAACAGGAGAATGGCAGCTCAGGATATTGCGTCCCAATTTGGTGTCATAGCCAGATATATTGGCAACTTCAACAACAAATATGGAAACACTTGTCAAATTTCTGAATCTTTTAAGGCTAAGCATCAGCCAAAACTCTTGCAGCCTGTGCATATTGACGCAATAAAACAATGGACAGCCAAGGATTGCCACCTGGACACACTTGCTGTCCAATCAATGCTGGCCACAGAGTTTGGGCTTTCTGTTTCTAAAACCCTTGTCTACAAGGCCATGGTCAATCTTGGCTTCTCTTGGAAAGTACTGGGGATTGCTCCATACAATAGAAACAGTGAGAAGACCATCAAGGATCAACACATTTATGCCAAGACCTATCTGGCTCTAAAGCATACTGCAACTTGCAGGCACCATAGAATCAATCAAGCCAGTAAGAGTGATATACATCATTCCAAATATCTGGGTGGAAGTGGATTCATTGGCAGCAACAGATTCTTGTGGGCAGTTGGGCAGTTGGGCTGCAGAGTGTGGGGTGGTGTCATTGGAACCAAATATGCGGGCAGGTAGTTGTACTTACCATGAAATAGCAGAGGGGGCTGGGTAATCTTGGTACCCTCTTTATAAAGGATCTCTGTCTCTCTAGTTCTAGCCTCAGGGTTGTAGATTAGGATTTCCTCTAGGGTAAACTCCAAATAAGCAGGGTTGGGTGGGTACTTGGTGAAATGTACTGGGCCAAAGGGAGCCCCTGATGGACAATAAAGGTTGGGCAGCTGGTCCGTAGTTTCTTGGGATAGATGAGTGTGAGGTACAGAACTGCAGAAAGTAGACTGTAAATGAAGTAGAACTAATAACAAGTATGGAATAACCTGGTTGAACCAAAGGTTCATGTCACTTTATTGCAAGAATGGCAATGGGTAACTTCCTGGTGGTCCAGGGTATAAGTGTGCCCATCTGTCATGGATAAAATTTTACAAATTTTTTTGGCCCAGGTGTTACTGTTTACCAGGTTTTTCCAGTCCTTGGTGGCATCCATTGTGGGAGTTAATTAATTGGCTGGTTTTAACTGAGAATACTCAAATTTCTTTGTCAGGTTGTGGGGTTGGTCATCTCTGGGTGGCCTGCGTTTTATGGGAAGTTTCTTTATTTCCTTTTCTGTGGTGGCCCAAGTTATTTTGAGTTCAATGGCTAGGCCTGCCCGCTGATTGGTTGAGTAAACAAGAACCTTCAACGTGGGGAATGTTGATGTAGATATTTTTGACTCCTCAAGCTTTTTATGGTTTCCTGAAGTCAAATCCTGCTCTGGATCAAGCCCAAAAATCTGTGGGCAGCTGGTCCTGCAGGCTGGCGCCCGCAGGGTGTCAGGGTTTGAATCCCATAGTTGAGGTTTTCCAGTAAGCATGGTCAATAAGAGTTTGTCACTTGTGACAGTGTGGGGCAAAAACCTCATTCATGAAGGTAACAAAGGTTGATGGGGTGTTTGTCATTCCAAAGTTGAGTACCACACACTTGTATGAACCGTATTTAGTGTGGAAGGCTGTTTTAGGTATATCTTCTTCCTTAATATGGATTTGATTGTATCCTGCTGTCAGATCAATCTTGGAGAAGACAGTTGCTCTGCCCAGGGCATTGAAGAGGTCATCAATAAGTGGAAGTGGATAACAATTCTTGATGGTGACTTTGTTTAGGGATGCTGGGGTGATCCACATGTGTGCTGTTTTGCAGGCGAGGGTTGATTTGGCTTCAAACAAAGACAATATGCTGAAGAGTGACAATGTGTGGTTAGCTGGTGACGCTGTAAACTAGTAGGTAACATAGGGCTGCTAGGGGTAAGTAGGGTGAGCCTAGTAGGTAACGTGGTCTACTAGGGTAAGTAAGGCCTGCCTGGTAGGTAACATAGGACTACCAGGGGCAGATGTTGCCTCCACCCAGCAGAAGATATTGGCTGCTTTGGGCTATAGTGCTTCACCTAGCAGGGAACTGTGGCTGCGGAAGGGTGAAGACTGAAATATTGAGCAGGGAACTTTGTCTGTCTGGGGGGAGTAGGTTTTGGACCCCTGGCGGGTAACGCGGGCTGCCAAGGAGGGGAAGAGCTCTGAGGGCTCTATGTACCCTAATACACTTACAGGAGGTCTGTGAGCAAGCACCCTACCTAACTGTCAGGATCACTCCTGACATAAGCTCTGAATAAGGATCAAAGAGAAAAAATAAGCACAGTCTAGTGCAAAAGGGGAAGAATCGCAAAATGCCTGATTGAGATGCCATTGCTTCATTAAGCATGATGTCATGGTTGCATAGATAATGTAATTCATGTAATCATATCTCAGCTTTTAATCAGCGTATGCCAATGCCCAAACCCGCATTCAAGAGCTCTTAACAGCACCTACAATTTATATTAATAAATTAAGCCAGGTCAAAAAGGCCAATTGAGAGCTAAATTAAGCAAAAGCAATCCCCCCTGCATGAACTCCTGTTGCATGAAATGATGTCAGTCATGCAAGTGTATCTCAGCGAATACAAAATCAAAATGAATGATCAACTACTCATTTTGAAGCTCGTCGTATTTTGAGCATCATTTAATAATGAATAAGTACCCGTTAAGAGCCCACCTTGCGTGTAAAACCAATCAGAACGCAAAACCTTGAGAGGAACCAATCAGATAAATCCCAGAATTAGGGGATAAAAATAGAAGCAGGCCATGCAGTCCTTGAACAATTCAGGAACAAAATTCAAACCCTGGTCATCAATCCTAGAACCAACCAATGGGGATCCAGGTTCAGACCACATGGCTTGTTCCAGACTCTTGCCAAACCTTACTACCCAGTCTAAAATTAGACCTTGAGGAAGACTTAGGCCCATTTCCCCTCATGATAGTAAGCCATTGGCTACAACCAAGAATTGACACTCCAGACCTAGATAGTAGAAGAACAAAGGTTTGACTATATTCCAAATTCCTGATTTCAATCCTTATCACCCAGTCTATTGAGATTCTATATTCCCTGCTTGCACTCCCACTTGCAAAACTTTGCACAGTGGGAGATACTATAAATAAACACCCTATGAATATCTGATAGCTAAGCTATCATTGAAGTTCAACCCAATCTCTTGCTATCTATATTTATCTTTAATTATAGAAAGTAAGTTCTTCTGTGTCTTTACAGCTGGGCTTTACACTAACGGACTGGTAGGGTGTCCTTGTTTATGTCCCTATGGGAGCTTTGGGGAAACCCAAGGTGAGCATTGGAGGGTATAGATTTGCTTAGAGGTGTCACCAAGCCGGTTTGCTTGGGGAAGCAAGCTGCAGAACTTGGTTAGATCAGGCCTCTGGGAAGTAGAGCTGATTACTCTGCAACTGAAAGCCCAGACTTAATCACCTGGGTGAGTAAATACAACGCATAGATATTGATCTATGGTTGAATGGCCTAAGTGGACTACCACTTGTGAGGGCCCAGTCAAACGCCAGTTCAATGTAGACTCATGCCTGGGTCTACGAGTTCTGGTAATGGGGACTGAGATAAAGAACCAAGGTGGTTCACAGAATTAACAGAGAAAACTAGCAAGAGGGACTGTTTGGTCACAGTGAAGGCTAGTTGATGGACTGTTAATTCATATTGAATTGAAGGAACAAAGAAGGTTCCTAGTGTGGATTTTTTGAGGAACTGGTTGAGGATAAGTTGAAGGACAAGAAGATTATGATACAGGACTATCTGATCATAGAGCAGGATGGCCAAATGACCAGAAGTTGGTGCTGAAGAACTGAAGAGCTGAGAGGATGAACTAGCTGGACTGGATGCAGAGGCTGGTAGAGCTGGTTTAGTGACTTTTGAGAGGAAATTTAGATAAAAAGAAGCAGTTAAAGAATAATTAAATACTGCCTGATTATGATTAAAAAAGGATTGAAAATCATATAAACCAAAAGAAATTAGAAGGAAAAATAACCTATAGCTTGTTAGAACTATATGTTATTTTTAAAAAGAAGGATTCAAGAGGAAATGAGCCGGAAAGAAGCTGGAAGAAGAACAGAGAAACTATGAAGGTAAAAGAGCAAATTTCACCAAGAACAGCTAGGAGAGGTGAAAGAATGATCATCAAGTGGGTTCAAAGTTGCAAAAAGTTGAGAGAAACACATAGAAACACAGAGAAACGTTGAAAAATCAAAGGGTCAAAATTTGCCTAAGTAAAACATATGTGGAAGCGCTCAAGATTTGCCGGGGAAACGTGACAGGAATTATGGCAAAATTGTTTGAAATGCGGAGCAGTTGTTTACCCAGAGCAAGATAGCCTCGGGTTTGAACCAGGGTCAAGGATGGGTCATCTGGGGAAACAGTTTTGGCAAAACCGTTGAATTGAGGTGTGTGATTGGCTACAAACCGGAGTCTATTTGATCAGTTTTTTAAGGGCTTTAACTTAAGAGTTAAAGCCTAAAAAATGAGGAGCAGAAGCAGAAAATTCAGGGCTTTCATTGACTGAAGTGAGTTTAAAGTTTTAATATATTATAGAAGAAGAAAAAAAGGATAGTTTAAGCTTTAAAGAACCTGAGTTCTAAGAGAGCTTTTTGGTCTGAAACAAGGGGCTATAAAAGGGAGAGCTATCTGAGACTCTTTGGGGACGGAATCAAGTGGATTACAAAGGCCAAAAAAGCTACAGAAGGAGCCAAAGACTGAGAATAGAAAGCCAGAGTTGGAACAGACCGCAGGATCCCAAGATTAGAACACAGGAGCCCAAGATTAAGGTGCAGGAGCCCAAGACCAAGTACAAGGAGTCCAAGAGATTGTCAAAGAACTCCAAGTATTGGCACAAACCCCTACTATTCCCTATCCTAAGGCCATATATCAGAAGGTTTCTAAGGGGATCTTCCTTCTGACTGTGAATAAAGCGCCTATTACAAACCCTATCCAAATTTCTTGTGTAAAGAGAGAATATAAGTCCCATGAGTCAATTACCCCATATTTTCTATCCTAGCCCAGGGGACAAGGAATCCTATTACCTAGGGTGCAGGAAGTTTGCCTCTAGTAAATCTGCCCAGGAGGAGTGGGAGAAGGTGACAAGGCATTTGTAAATGACAAATAGAGGAAGAGAGTTCATTGAGGGAGAGTTTTCAAGACTATTACAGGATGGTATTGGCCTACAAAAGGGCTGGCGCCTGCTGAAGTACAAGTGTACAGTGGAGACGCTTGCTTAGTAATTGGGAAGGTACTGGAGGAGTTTGCCCTTATGCAAGCCAAGTATAAGCTCCTCACCAACCATTCACCACTGTTGGGGAATGACAACTCCTCCAAGCCGGTCCCTGGCTATGACCCAGGACACACTTTGGGGACTGGTGACCAGGGACTCCACAGATGCAGTATTCAGTTACAAGGCAGAGGGTGTCATCTTTTTTTGCCATGAAAAATATAACGGCACCAAAGACAGACTGTGAGAGGCGGATAAGTCCTTTTTCCAGTGCCTCCTTGAGGTAAGCGCTGAGGGTGTCATCCTTATTTGCAGTGAGGCAGTAAATAGGGTGCGCCCTGTGTACTGCTCCTTTGAGTTGGATGAAGTGCTGTATGTGTTTCTCCTGTGGCAATCCTGCTAGAGCCTCTTTGAATATTTCTGGATGGCAGGCTACAATCTCTCTATCCTGAGTTGTGATGGTGTCCTGATGGTCTTTGAAGTGTATGATCTTGTACTGGTAAGAGTCCCAGTCAATTGCCTTGAGATTCTCCTTTTCTTTGAGAGTTTTTGTGACACGTACAAAAATGTGGTCTTGCAAAAGCTGGTCCACAGAGTCAGGCTAGATCTTATGATTGATCCCTCCACGCTTGATTATCAATAAAGAGGTGACCAAGTCAATGTGGGGGTTGTTCTTTTGTAGCCAGTCCAGTTCAAGTACAATTTCAAATCTAAGGAAATCAATGACAGGTCCCTGGATGGTGAAGTGTAGGTTTTTCAACATAATAGAGAAAGTGGCAGTCTCTCATGTCACAGCAATGTGATGTTTATCAGCTAAAACCACATTTTTAATCCACAAAGGATTAGTGGTCAACTTGAACTTGTCCACAAAATTGCTGTTGACAAGTATTTGATCTGTGCCTGAGTCTAGGAGTGCTCAACCCGTGTAACTTCAAAAACGGAAAGGATAGGACATCAGTTTATTAAGATGTCTGGTGATGGTTTAGAGGACTGGATCTCCTGAGGGCACCTGGATTATTGGGCATTGGTCCACCTTCTCAGGACAATATTCAGCACTGGGTGAGTCAGTGGAAGTTTGAGGAGAGCTTGGCTTGCTTAATGCTGTCCCTGGTCTTTTCCCTCATCCTGATTATCTTTGGTAGTGATGACTCTGAAGTGTGTGCAATTTTACTGTCCATTGTTTCTGTTACCATGGCCATTCACACTTGTGTGTTTATGGGTTGAGTTATTATTGTTATTATTGTTGCCAGGAGGAGGACAGTTGGAACGTCCAGCTGGGTGAGAATCCTTGGGTCTCTCTCTCTTCCCAGTTTGTGCCTTATGGAGGACATTGAACGTTTGTTCCGCTTTATCTGCTTTTCAATACAGGCTCTGTAGGTTGGTCACTTGGTCCAGGTTGGTGTGTCTCATTACGTGCAACTTGAGGGCGTTGTAGTACATGAGGTGTGTAGCTGGAGTGTCAAATGACATGTCTGAGGGGGCACACAGGCAAAGTTTCTTGTAAGCACATGTGAGCTTTTTTACTGTGTCTGTTTGGATCAGGTTTTTTACCTGACGTATGATCATGAGGGTGATATCCTTTAGCACAAATCTTGTCAATAAGTCCTGCTTAAAGATGTCCTAATCCTTCATGGTGTGCTCCTTGTGCCACTTGTTGCACCAAATGCCAGTTTTGTTTGTCAATCAAATGGAAATCTATGCAATCCAGAACTGTTGTGAGCATTCCATTTATGCCAGCTTGATTTGGGCAGATTGAATCCAAGCCGCAGTGTTGTCATTGTTAGCTCCAGCAAATGGTTCCAAGGCAGCGCTTTGAAGTTGTTGGGCTATGTAGGCTGGTATTATGCTCTTGTCTGTGGCTCAAGAAGTGGTGATGGGGGTTTGAAAGAACCCTTGTGCTGACAGGGCATTGAAGGCAGAGACCAGTATAACTGTGACAGAAATTGCGGGATAGTATGAAGCTTTTTCTAAGTGATGGGGAATTACCACCCAAATTAACATAGAATTAATGATTAACCACCAATGTGGCTTCAAATATATTTTTGTGAAATTTCCAATTGTAATACCAGGATTAAGCAGAACAATTAATCCTAACCAAAGTAGCCCAAGGTAGATGGCCTGAGACAACATCAAAGAATCTTCAGAGTAAAATTCTGGGCATTGGGAGGCAACACAATTTTCAGTTTCAAGAATGGGGGAGCAGCAAAATTGGTTGGCACAAAATCAGCATTGGGCAGCACCAACAACAAAGTTCCAACTGCAGGGCCTCATCTTCCAGAAATGATTCTGTTAAGAATCAGATTGTACAGAATATATTGTAACAACCCAACAACAGGATGCATTTTTAAAAAGTAAATTAGAACTTGGGATAAATGATTTTTATTGAGTAAAATTTTGAGAGGACTCAACTCTTAGAGTTAAAACAGTGAAAATTATTCAATATATATCAGAAAAATTGACTAAGCAATACCACCTGAGTCTTGACCTCCTATTCCTTCCACATTGTCAAGTAAGTATCTGGTCCAGGTTGCAAAGAACCCTTGCGTGACTAGTTTCTGACAACCATGCTGATTAACAAGCTCATATTGGGTGACCCTCATATTACGCTAATTTATCTATGTCAATTTAGAAAGGGGAACCGGTTTCAGCTGACATACTGGAGCAGCCATAACCCATTTCCAATTGACCATTTGATTTAAATTTGTTAACTTGGTCAATTTTGATAAAGGTTTTCCAGCTTTTTGAGCCCTCTTGCTTGGGTGGATAATACCTGGAATGATGGAACCTACCGTGACATTATCCTCTGCTTTAGCCCTGGGCACAATACCCCCATCTGGGAGATGGGATAAGGAGAAATTCTTATGGGCAGATGGGAGTTTCATTGCGGCCAAGGTAAGTTTGGGATGACCAATAGCAGTGGGATTATGCTTGTAGAACTCATGAATCAGATCTGGGGAATTGGAACAATTTTAGTGGGGAACCCAGGAGTTTTCAGAATCAGGATAACCTTTCCACAACACCAAATATTCCAAGTGTTGTTGATTCTTGCAGGAGGCCAAAATACAATTTAACTCATAATCAGGTTCTCCCTCCATAAGAATGAGTTGGAAAAAAGGAGTCTCTGTACCTTTAAAGGGAGTAAGGAGACATTCATGAAAGGTGTGGAAAATCTTGAAAGCAGGAGGTAAATCCAGCCGATAGGCAGAGGGACCAATTTGACGCTCAACTTTGAAGGTACCAACTTGTTTAGGCCCTAACTTACAACAGGGAACCTTTAATTTCATATTGCAAGCATCAACCATGACTAGATCACCTGGCCTGTAAGTTGGACCTTCCTGGAACTTGCAATCTTAATATTTCTTATAAGTTGTCACGGCAGCAGCAAGAGTAACCTGAAGCTCCTGATGAAACTGCTTCAATGCGGCCGCCTGATTAGTTGCAGCTTCCATGTTGCTAACCAAACAAGGACCCATATTAGAAGAAGGGTTGTAACCCACATTGGCATAGAAGGGCAATACTTGAGTTACATGTGAGGGGTGTTATTATATGTGAACTCTGCCATAGGTAAATTATCACACCAATCATCTTGCCGTGCATTAGTGTAGCAACGTAGGTAGACCTCCAAACTTTGGTTTACCCTCTCTGTTTGTCCATTGGATTGGGGGTGGAAAGCCGTGGAACAACACAATTTGATACCTAGAATCCCAGTGAAAGCTTACCAGAACTGAGCAATGAATTGAGGCCTGCTGTCACTCACAATCTCCATTGAGATGCCATGTAGGGAAAAGATTCTATTCACAAACAACCTAGCCGTTTTCACCGAAGTAATTGTGGTTGAGCAAGGTACAAAGTGCGCCATTTTTGCGAAGCAATCTACCACCACCATGATTTTGTTAAACCCATTGGAATTGGGAAGTTCACCAATAAAATCCACCAACACAGACGTCCAGGGTCCTGCAGCAGGCTGCAGTGGAACCAATAAACCTGTAGTCTTGTTCTGGATTTCTTTGAATCAAACACATACCAGACAATTGCAAACAAAAGCTGCCACCTGCACTGTCAAACCTTTCCAGGAAAACTAGCGGCAGATTAGTTCCACTGTTTTGTTTTTCCCTGGGTGGCCTGCCATTGGACAAGTGTGATGAGTCTCCATGATTTCATCCCAAATAGTTCCTTCTGGAACCCACAAGCGGCCTTAATGGTATAAGACGGGACCTATCTTATGATAACCCTGAGGCTGACCTACTGAGTTTGTACATGCTAGCTCCAATAGCCTATCATAACCTTTGGACAAAGGTTGCAGAAACTTAACTTTGGAATATAAGTCCAGGTCTGCACCCTCAGTTAGGGACATGGTAGCCAGTGTAGCAGGTGGAGACAATACAAAAGGCACCACAGCCTCATCTGGAATCATAGTATGTGTGTTGAACTTGGCATCCACACTAGCATCTGGGAGACAGGAAGGATTCCTGCTTAGTGCATTGGCCAAGTGATTGTCCAATCCCTTAATAAACTTGTAGCAGAACTTGTATCTTGTCAGGTCATTATGCCATCTGGATTGACAACCTGAAAAAACCCTGGGTTGTCAATAATATAGAAGAGCTTTGTGATCAGTTCTTACTACAAATGGATGACGTGCCAACATGAGATGGTGGTGCCAATGCTTTAACAATTCCCCTACAGCCAACAATTCCTTGTCGTAAATCATGTAATTGTGTTCACAAGCTTCCATCTTTTGGGAGAAATACCCCACTGATCTCTTAATCCCGTTGCCAGCAGTCTGTAACAACACACCAGCTACAGCGTATTTAGATGCATCTGTGGAAACCACAAAAGGAAGCTCAGGATCCACATGTCTCAAAACAGGTGACAACAATTAAAGAGCCTTGACTGCTGAGAACACACTTGCGCACTCAGGTGTCCAGACCAAAGTTGTCTTACTACTAGCCAAATATAACGGGGCGGCCACTTCAAACAGGTGTGGAGTGAACTTCTTCAAGAACGTGCAAGTACCCAAGAAACTACAGAGTTGGGATACTGTCACAGGTGTAGCATACTCTCAAACCGCAGCTTCCTTGTCAGGGGCAATGGTGTGGCCATCCTCAAAGATAATATTACCCAGAAAGGTAACCTTATGTTTGAAGAATTCACATTTGCTTTTTTTAATGATCAAGTTGGCCTGGAGGATGCGCTCTACCACTGCTGACAAATGGGCTTTATGTGACTCCTCATCTAGAGAGAATACCAAGATATCATCCATATACGCAATGGTACATACACCCAGGAGATCCCCCAAGACAGAATCAATTAGTTGCTGAAAGCAAGCTGGAGCATTCTTCAATCTAAAAGGCATTACCCGGAACTGAAAGATACCCTTCTTGGTTCTGAATGCTGTCAACCATTCCATTCCTTCTGCAATACTGATTTGATTGAAAGCATTCAACAGATCAAGTTTCAAAAATACCTTTGCCTTCTCAACACACCTAGAGATATGTGCTTTGAGAGGTAAAGGATAGGGATCCGGGATTGTGATGTTATTTAAGTTCCCATAGTCAACACAAGGACCAAAGAGACCCATTAGCCTTTTGAACAAACAACAACAGAGAGAAAATTGATGAAGCCTTTTTAAATATATAGCCCTTTGCCAGCATGTCACAAGTCCATTCCTCCAAACATGTGTCTTCCTTCAAAGTTAAAGGGTAAATAGGAGACGCAATTTGAATCATATCAACAGTAACTTTAAAGTCAAAGTCAAACTGAGTGTGCTTGGGAAGGACCTCACCTCTGGTAGCGTCAAACGCCGTGAACCAGGGTTGTAAACATGCGGGTAAATCTGAACTTGCGGGAACAGGGACAGGAACTGATTGAATAGTCTGAGAGGATTGTTCCATTTCAGACATACCCAACAGCAGAATACAAATAGATATACCCAAAGAGTGTTCCACCTGTAACGCATTTTCTTTCAGTAAGGTGGATACATTATGCTCTCTCCACCAACCCACACCCAAAATGATAGGATACATCAGGAAGGAGCAGACAGAGAACCTTGCGGTAAAAGACTGACCCAAAACCACAAAGGTTACTGGCTTCTTCATCTGGAAGGAGGGAAACGTCTGATAGTTCCCACCCCTAACAAGCATACCCGGGTGGTACTTGAGTTGTAGCAAGTTGGCAGTCTCCACACTCATGAAGTTTTTGGAAGCACCTGTATTCAACAAAATGGCTGGCTGATAGATATTCTGACCGTTATCAATACTACCATAAAACAAGAAGTAACCAGAAGTAGATTTATTGGCAGTAAAGGTGGCTATCTTGGCAGGGTCTTGTTTTTCATTGGCAGTACAGACAGCAGCTAAGGAGGCAGGATGCTCCTGGAAGTAACACTCAATCATCTCTTGGACAGCAGCTAGAAGAACAGGGTTATCACAATCAATGGGAACAGGGGGCACCTCTTTGGACATAACCACAGAAGATTTGGCAGGTACAACGTGCTGAAGCATTGCCAAGGAACTATCAGGACCGGACACTACTGGGGCCTCTTTTACATTAGTGGGTTGTTTACCACTGCCAATTGCAACTGAGACAAGCTAGGGGGAGAACAATCTTGGCTTTGGTTAGAAGGAACTACCGCAGTGCAAGGACCAGACAACCAGGAGCGCGCAGTGGGTTTGTCCTCAATTGCCAACGTACCTTGCTTGGAAGTAGATGTATTTGAGACCAGAGAAAGAATTTGGCTTACCAGGTCTCAGTTGTGGTTAACGGGGAATCCCAAACTGCCAAATCCTGGGCAGTCTGGTCAACTGCTAACCACAACGCTGAGAGTTTATTCACCTCAGGAACATCAATTGTACGGCAGTAGGCGAGAAACTGAGGAAGGAATATTGAAAGCAGAGTAGTACCCTGATGAAAGCTGTACAGCTTACAATATAACTTTAGCTCCTCAATAGATACACACAAGTTTTTTGACAAAGGGTATAGAGAAGCACTTTCAGTTAAAACATGTGGATTGCGCTCCACCGCAGACAACAACCATTCATGAGCATCCTCAGAAACCTTTGTCATCACATGGTAAACTTGGGATTAATGACTAAGGCTTGAACCGGAATAAAATGATAATGCTGACAAAACTTCACACAAAATCTCATCAGTAGGTGGAGCAGGAAAATAATCCAGACGCCAAAATGACATGACGCAACAGAAATAGGGAACAGAAGATCCAGTCTCAACAACTGCAACTGGAGATGGAAACCACAAATTAAAGAAAAGCCCAAACTAAAAGCTCAGAAAGGAACTGATACAAATAAACATGGTAAACGCAGATATCTCAACAGAGCAGGAGAAAAGAAACACAAATTCATAAAGAACTGCTTCCAAAAGCTCAGATGTAGAAGATTTGAGTAATGTGATGGAAATTGCGGGATAATATGAAGCTGTTTCTAAGTGATGGGGAATTACCACCCAAATTAACATAGAATTAATGATTAACCACCAACATGGCTTCAAATATCTTTTTGTGAAATTTCCAATTGTAATACCAGGATTAAGCAGAACAATTAATCCTAACCAAAGTAGCCCAAGGTAGATGGCCTGAGATAACATCAAAGAATCTTCAGAGTAAAATTCTGGACATTGGGAGGCAACACAATTTTCAGTTTCAAGAATGGGGGAGCAGCAAAATTGGTTGGCACAAAATCAGCATTGGGCAGCACCAATAACAAAGTTCCAACTGCAGGGCCTCATCTTCCAGAAATGATTCTGTTAAGAATCAGATTGTACAGAATATATTGTAACAACCCAACAACAGGATGCATTTTTAAAAAGTAAATTAGAACTTGGGATAAATGATTTTTATTGAGTAAAATTTTGGGAGGACTCAACTCTTAGAGTTAAAACAGTGAAAATTATTCAATATATATCAGAAAAATTGACTAAGAAATGTCACCTGAGTCTTGACCTCATATTCCTTCCACATTGTCAAGTAAGTATCTGGTCCAGGTTGCAAAGAACTCTTGTGTGACTAGTTTCTGACAACCATGCTGATTAACAAGCTCATATTGGGTGACCCTCATATTACGCTGATTTATCAATGTCAATTTGGAAAATAGCACCGGTTTCAGCTGACAGACTGGAGCAGCCATAACCCATTTCCAATTGACCATTTGATTAAAATCTGTTAACTTGGTCAATTTTTATAAAGGTTATCCAGCTTTTTGAGCCTTCTTGCTTGGGCGGATAATACCCGGCATGATGGAACCTACTGTGACAATAACCACATTCTGGTATAGAACAAATCCTTCTGATATTTTGATACCTGGAGTGTATGACGTTCATTCTACTGGGAGGCCAGACATGGTTCTATCATAGATTTGTTGACCGCAGCAAGTACAAGCAACAGGCAGAATTTTGAGAGATAAGGTAGGATAAAAAACCTACATATGATATCAATATTGTAACTGTCATGGCCCATATCAGAGTCCAGTTGGGCTCCCACAGGGGAGGCAGGCCGGGCCTGAAAGGCCATGTACACAATAGGCGTGATCCGTACCAGGTAGTTGAGGGCAGTGGCCAGGGGGCGCCAACTCCCAGTATGGGGCACGACTTGGTTGGCCAGCCCCAATACAGTGATGTAGACAAAGCCTAGCTTGCTGAAATCCTGAGTGGGCGGCGCATTTGGGAGAGGAGGTGCAGTTGGAATCTCCTTCATGGTTGGCAGCAGATCCAAATGGTGTGGATGGAAATACTCCAGATCAAGAGCGCAAGGTGGTTCAGCAAGGGCAGCAGGAGTATAACCAGGTGGATGTGGATAGGCTAGTTTGTATATTGTGGTGGATTCACAAATAGATGCAAAGAAAATAATTAAATTTGAGCAAAAATAGACAATTCCTGCAATAAGATAATAATTTCTAGGCATAAAATTGCTTTATTAAGATGTCAACAGTGAGGAGGGCTTCTCCCCCTCACTACTTATACTTACTTGGGATTCTATGGCCTTTTGTGCCACCAGAGAACTGATGGCATCATTTGGGGGTGGATTTGCAATTTTACCTAGAATTTGTGTGTTTGGCTAAGAGGGTGAGCTCTCATTGGCTGTTATAACATGAACCTTTTGGATTTTGCAGCATGGCAAGTTGCTACAGTTATTTTTAGCTCCCGCAATGGATTGATCGCCCAATTGCGCAATCAAATGGTTGTGTTCCCAATGTGCCATTTCCCGATAGGTAAATGACCCAGATTTGTTAACAGGCTCAATGCCAGGGATTTGAGAATTGTGTGCCTCTCAAATCCTGGGCCATTTTTTAGTGGAAAGGGGGGTATTTTGCCCTGGGAAGTGCTTTGTGGGGGTTTCCATGCTGCATGTTTAGTCACCTCTAGAGAGGCCAGCTGACTGTCCAGGGCACTCTGGGCCCTGACATCATCCCCTACCATAGTCAAGCTTGCAGAGCACATCTCTTTACTCCGAGACTTATATTCCTTTAGTAGGATGGCAGCATTCTCCAGGTTGGACTCAGGTTCCCAAGTATTCTCTTTGTGGGGGTATCCTTTCCATTTGACCAGGAAGTGAGGTTTTTGGTATTGGAGTTTGTGTCCCAGGATGGCTTTGAGCTTGTGTTCCGTGAAGCTTCCTATTTTGATGGGTGGGGGAGTTGTTCTCACTATCTGGTGCAGGAGAGAGGGTCCTTTCTTTTTTGATAACAGGGAGCAGTGGAATACTCCATGAATCTTCCATCCAGGGGGAGTTCTAGTTGGTATGCTATGGTGCCAATGTGTTGTAAGACTTTGTAAGGACCTGTTCAACGGGGGCTCAAGCTAGTGCAAGGGGCAGTGGTCTTGATGTTCTTAGCGCTGAGATACACAAGGTCTCCTACTTCAATTGGGGGACCAGGGCTTTGTTTCTTGTCGGCAAAATCTTTGTATACTTGCACTGCTCTTCTCAGGTTCTTGGTGCATTCTTCTTGGCATGTGTGGATGTTGCTAACCTAGTCTTGTCCTTTGGGGTTGTCAGCTTCCTCTGTGGGGGGCATCCCATGTGGGGTTGAATCTGTAGTTGGCTTTGAAGGGGGACATACCAGTGGAGCTGTGGTCTTGGTTGTTGTACACAAACTGGGCCATTGGTAGATGGGTTACCCAATTGTTCTGTTCTGAGTTAATGTAGCACCGTAAGTACTGTTCAAGGACCTGGTTTACTCTCTCGGTCTGTCCGTTGCTCTGGGGGTGGTATGCAGTAGACAGCAATCTTTTTATTCCCAAGTCCCTTAGGATTTGGGCCCAAAACTTAGAGGTGAATTGTGGGCCTCTGTCTGAGACCACTTCTCGTGAAAGTCTGTGGTTCATGAATACTCAGTTCCGGAATAGGGTGGCGGTTTCCTTTGCTGTTACTTTGGTTGTTGTTGGAATGAAGTGAGCCATCTTGGTGAAACAATTGACAATTAAAAGAATGGTGTTGAATCCTTTTGAATTGGGTATCTCCACAATGTAGTCCATGGAAACTGACTTCCAAGGGCCTTCTGTAATCTGGATGGGTTGTAGTAATCCTTCTGGCTTGCCTCGCTTAGGCTTGGTGCGTCTGCATGTATCGTAACCACTGAGGTATCCTTCAATCTCTGGCTTCATCCTGGGCCACATGTAGGTTCTCTGAATTCCTTTGAGGGTCTTGGTACGCCTGGGGTGTCCTGAAAGGGGGGAGTTGTGGTATTCCTTCAGTATCTCTAAGCGCAGAGGGCCTTCTGGTACATAGGTGTGTCCGTGTAGCTGCAGGGTGTTACCATGTAGAGAGTAACCATTTTGGTAGTATTGACTGTTGATATCTTTCTTTAAGTCCTCCGTAATGGAGATGCAGTGCTGGTCTACTGTCTGAATTTGTTGGATTTCTTCTCTTCTACTGGCTAGTCCCAGGAATAGGAGCATTGGCTCAATCATGTTTGGGGACAACAAGGATTTAGTGTTGAATTCTTCAATCTCTTTGGCACTAGGAAAAAGGTTGACTCTTTGGCTTAAGGCATCTGGCACAATGTTAATCTTGCCAGGTTTGTAGCTAATGGATAAGTTGTAGTCTGCTAGGAATAAGGCCCATCTAGCCTGTCGCTGGTTCAGTTGTTGTGGTTTGAAGAAGTATGTCAGGTTCTTGTGATCAGTCATGATTCTCACTGGGTGGCTGGCGTCACACAAGTATCTTCTCCGATGTTTTAAGGACTGAATGATAGCAAGCATCTCTTTATTGTAGATGGGGTAGTTCAACTCAGGCAGAGTGAACTTCCTTGAGTAGTAAGCTACAGGGTGCAGCTTACTATCATGCCCCTCCTGAAGCAACACCCCCCCAATGCAAAGTCAGAGGCGTCTGTTTCCACAATGAAGGGCTTATTGTAAACCGGCATTGCTAAGACAGGGGCAGCAACAAAGGCATTCTTTAGAAACTCAAAGGCTGACTTGGCGGTATCATCCCACACAAAGGGGTTCTTCTCAGAGGTGAGGCGGGTCAATAGCAAGCAGATCAAAGAAAAATTTTGAACAAATTCCCGGCAGAAGTTTGCCAGGCCCAGGAAACTTCTGACCTCCTTGTGGTTCTTAGGTTCAGGCCATGACGTCACAGCCTCTATTTTATTGGGTGTCATTACAAAAACCTCCTTTCAGTACATTGTACCCCAGGAACTCTACTTCCTCTTGGAAAAACTTGCATTTCTGGAGTTTAACAAAGAGTCTGTGTTCTTTGAAGTGTTGTAAGAAAGCTTGAAGGTGTTTGACATGTTCCTCAGGTGTGCGACTGTAAATGAGGATGTCATCTAAGTAGGCTACGCAACACTGGTCCTTGAGTCCTCCCAAGACCACGTCCACCATAGTTTGAAAGGTACTGGGCGCGTTGCACAGTCCAAACGGCATAACCAAGTATTCAAAAAGACCTTGCCTAGTCTTGAAGGCAGTTTTCCATTCATTGCAGGCCTGACCCAGATCTGGTTAAAGGCATCCCTCAAATCAACCTTTGAGAAGACGTTGGCTCCTGAAAGCTGGTCTGAGAGGTCTTCTGCATTGGGTATGGGGTACCTGTTTTTCACTGTGATGCTGTTTAGGTCCTGGTAATTGACACAAGGACGTAAGTCACTGCCCTTCTTTTTAACAAACAATAAGGGGGACAAACAAGGAGATTTGGAGACGCGTATATATCCCTTTTTCAACATCTTGTCCAAGTACTCCCTTAGGGCAGCTTGTTCCTTCATGTTACAGCTATAGACAGGTCCATGCTTAGGATGGGTTCCAGGGAGGAGGTCAATGGCGTGGTCAAACTGACTGTGTTTTGGTAAGGCAGTGGCTTCTTCTTCTGAGAAGACTGACTCCAAAGATTTCAAACATTTTGGAATCTTGGCCTTGCAGGATTCCATGGTGATGTTGTTTAACTCAGGGGTCTGCCAGGGGTTCAGGCAGGGGACCTCTAAGGTTTGGCTCTCATGAGTGATAGTCACTTGATGGTTCTTATAGTCCAAGTTCAATTGATGGTCAACCCACCATTCAAAACCTATCACTACAGGTTTGGGAAGCTTCTCCATAACGTGGAATCTGGTGGAAAGCTGCCTCTTGTTTAACTTCAAGGAGACAAACTCTTCACATTTGTGTGACAAGTCTGTTGTCTTGTTACCCAAGGTTACCAGTTGGGAGTTTCCCTGGATTGGCACATCAAGTTTCTCAGCTAGGCTACGTTTCATGTAGTTGAGGGTTGCCCCACTGTCTAGGAGAGCTACCGTGCTCACCTCATGGTCATTATAACATAAAATAGTGTCAATGATAGGATAAGACTGGGAAGCATTGTTTATTGCTGAGATGGTTGCTCCTTGGGTTCCATTGGAGCAGCTAGTACAGTCCTTGGATAAGTGGCCACTCTGATGGCAATAAAAGCATAGTCCACTTCTGACATGGCGTTGGTACTCTTCAGGGGTCATGTTCAAGCGGGGCCTACTTGTACCAGGGGTTTGATTGATACAAGATTGGCCAGCGTGGTAACCCTGTGGTTGGCTGAAGTCCATCCCTCTGGCAATTGCCAGGAGCTTGTCTTTGGGTAGGTCACATTGGTGGTGTCTCATCAAGCTGGCATGGTGCAGGTTCAGACTGTTTCTGAAATGCAAACCTGATATGTTGTCAGGAATCTTGGCTGCATCTGCCAGGCGTAGGAATCTTTGTATGTAGGTCTCCAGGTCGTCTCTTCCTTGGGTCAGGCGGATGAGCCCCATGTAGGCTTGGGTCTTGGCCCCAGCAGGGGTAGTTGCAGAGTTCATTCTCTCCAGGAATTGGTTGTAGGAGAGTATGAGGTCTGGGTCTTTCTCAAGGCTGGTCAAGAAGGTTTCTCTGGCATCATCCTTCAGTTGGGCGGCCACCATCATAACCTTCTGGGCATTGTCTCTGAAGCTCTCGGGGTGGGCGCGGAACAAGGCATTTATCATAATCATTTCTTTTCTGAAACCAGCCAAATCCATTTTGGGCAGGTCAGGAAAGGTTGTGAGGGCAGCGGTATTCTGGTTTGAGGTGGAGATGGTCACAGTCTGGACCTGGGATGGCTTGGCAACAATTTCTTCTTGGCATTTATTTGTTTCTTGTTTCTTGGTCAAGTACTGTCTTATGTAGTAAGCTGAAGTCATAAATAAAAGCATACAAGATGCCCCTATAATCAAAGAAGAATAGGGGCTCAGGGTTACTAGTTTAGATATGGTTGACATACTGTCACAGCCCATATCAGAGTCCGGTTGGGCTCCCACAGGGGAGGCAGGCCGGGCCTGAAAGGCCATGTACACAATAGGTGTGATCCGTACCAGGTAGTTGAGGACAGTGGCCAGGGGGCGCCAACTCCCAGTATGGGGTATGACTTGGTTGGCCAGCCCCAATATGGTGATGTAGACAAAGCCTAGCTTGCTGAAATCCTGAGTGGGCGGCGCATTTGGGAGAGGAGGTGCAGTTGGAATCTCCTTCATGGTTGGCAGCAGATCCAAATGATGTGGATGGAAATACTCCAGATCAAGGGCGCGGGGTGGTTCAGCAAGGGCAGCAGGAGTATAACCAGGTGGATGTGGATAGGCTAGTTTGTATATTGTGGTGAATTCACAAATAGATGCAAAGAAAATAATTAAATTTGAGCAAAAATAGACAATTCCTGCAATAAGATAATAATTTTGAGGCATAAACTCGCTTTATTAAGATATCAACAGTGAGAAGGGCTTCTCCCCCTCACTACTTATACTTACTGGGGATTCTATGGCCTTTTGTGCCACCAGAGAACTGATGGCATCATTTGGGGGTGGATTTGCAATTTTACCTGAAATTTGTGTGTTTGGCCAAGAAGGTGAGCTCTCATTGGCTGTTATAACATGAACCTTTTGGATTTTGCAGCATGGCGAGTTGCTACAGTTATTTTTAGCTCCTGCAATGGATTGATTGCCCAATTGCGCAATCAAACGGTTGTGTTCCTGATGTGCCATTTTCTGATAGGTAAATGGCCCAGATTTGTTAACAGGCTCAATGCCAGGGATTCGAGGATCATGTGCCTCTCAAATCCTGGGCCATTTGTTAGTGGAAAGGGGGGTATTTTGCCCTGGGAAGTGCTTTGTGGGGGTTTCCATGCTGCATGTTTAGTCACCTCTAGAGAGGCCAGCTGACTGTCCAGGGCACTCTGGGCCCTGACAGTAACTGTGCTGTTTTAGCAGAGTTACAAGGGGAAAAATATTTAGAAACTAGATAATAATATTTATTGAGAGATAGTGATTATATAGTCATTGTGAATCAAGGATAACAGAAACATGATTGTGTTGATCACACGGTCGGATGATGAAGGGGTGGCTTGATCCTGATAATGAGTCAAGTGCCAAAACAAGGTATCCATTGTAAAGGATCATCATTTGTTCATGTTGATGGATTTAGTAATTTGAGTTGACTTCCTAGTTTGGCTACAGGTCACTGGAAGATCAAGTTGCGGGTCACAAACCCGCTTAGTCAGAACCTTGCTGGTAGGTCAAGTCAAGTCTGCTATTTTGGCAGTATCCCATATTTCTGATACATATATCCTCTTTATTTGTCTGATATTAGTTGATATCTTTGTAATTATGATTTAGAATTTGCAAAATTTAAATATTTAAAAAATGATAAATTGAAAATTTGATTCTATCAATTATTTTATTGTTAACTCATATGAAATGCTTGCACTTCAGATTGCAAATCATATTTGTTGAATTTTACAACCCCATATTATGTCAAACATGTTGTACTTTTACAATATCAAAGTTAAAAATTGCTAGATATGAAAACTTTTATTTGATTTGATTAAGTAATACCAGGGGTATATATACTCTGATAAATGAATTCACTATCCCTATACATGAATTATATTGAATATATATTTTAATCAGTTAAGCCAAACCTACAAGAAGTTCAATCATACATATTGAATCTGGCTTCAAATAGTAGACATATGAGTCAACCTGAGTGAGTCTTGGTTTTCTTGATTGGGTTGACAGGGAAGTAAACCTTGCTATTCAGGTAATATTTTAAAATTTAAGTGTAATATATCATATGAAACTTAACTTGACTGTATAATAAATCTTTTAAATACAAACTTATTTCTATATTTTTTGAAAAAAATTTTTTTACAATTTTTCCTTTGGAATATAATGTAATATCTTCATTAGTCTTATTTGCCTAATCCTAATGCCTTTTTTAATTGTGAATTCAACCCCTATTTAGCAAGATTTGTGATTTTCTTTAAGAGTAAATCAACGAAAGATTCATCTTAAACAAATCTTTCATCGTTAAAATCCTATACTAAAGCACTCAGCCCCTAAGTAATACTATTTACCAGATATTATATGGTTAGAACTTGTTAGTTAAGTGTAAACAAGTCACATCATTCAGTTTTGGTCAGAAACGCAGGAATCGGGATTAGAACAAAACTAAAAATATTTTTATTTATTTAGCAGGATAGCTCAGTCAAAGAGACCGAAGCCCATGTCCTCATCAGATTCTTCCTTAACTTCCTCTTTGGCAGCAGCCTTGGGAGCTTCCTGGGAAGCTCCGGCAGCAGGGGCGGCAGCAGCAGGGGCAGATCCTGCACCAGAGCCAACATTCATCAAAAGCTCGGAGATATCTTTTCCTTCGAGAGCCTTGGCAAAGAGAGAAGCCCAAATGGGTTCAATGCTGACATTGCAAGCCTTGACAAGAGTGGTGATCTTGTCAGCCTAAAGATTTTAGTTAGTATTAAATTATTTTGCTTACGGTAGGCTCGATTTTGTCATCAGCAAGGATGAGGGTAGCGTAGACTACGGCTTGTTCGCTGATAGACATTTTTTCTTTTCTTACGTAAAGTTAATTTTAACTCCGAAGGAGAGCAATACGTTTAAAGGAAAAGAGTAAACTCAAAATGAAATGAACTTTTTGATACCTTATTAGCATTGGGGCCTGTTTTCTTCGAATAGTCGGAATTAGGGCTCTTGACGGTCGAGTTTTCGCGATTTCTGATCAATCTTAATTTAAATTTATTTCGGTTTGAGCCATCCAAATATCAATTTTAAACCGAATTCATTCATTAGTTGTACTTGATTTTGCTGCTGACACAAGCTTTGAAAACTTTCGAAACTTGTGTAAAAGTGAGGACAAGTTTGCTTCGCTTCTATTTGATGTCAAATTCGATTCTCTTAATAAAACTAGTTTTTAATTAGGTTCTAAAAAAGATAATATTTTAACACTAAACTACTTTCAAAGTGAAATTATTATATCATCCAATACAAGTAAATAATCAAACTTAATAAAGCTATATTGTGATACCGTTATTGCTGAATAAGTGGATTCAAACATATCTGATAATGCTATCAGTTAACTTTAAAGGTGAATTCGGTTCATCCAAAATAAATGTTCATCATTACCTTACCTTACTTTTGTTTTTTATATCTTTATAGTTCACCATTACAAAATTTTAGTGCAATTTGCCATCTCAAAAGTTTTTTGTAATAGAGTCTGGATTTACTATATCAAAATTAAAAAGCTTAATATAAATTGATGAGCAACTTTTGGGGAAGCTTCAAATATGGATTTAAGAAGAAGAGAAGTATATTTTATTGAATAATACTTTAGGCTTATATAGCTTGCGCTGTGGCAGGGACTTAAGTTGGATCAAATATGGGAGAGGTCATGTGCAAGTTGGATTCAAGTTGCTGAAAACCTGGATGAGTCATGTGATATTGGTTTGTTATCATTTCCAGAATGCTGGACTGAATATTGAATTGGCATCAAACCAGGTAATGACTAGATGTTATGTATGTTGACAACAGCTAGAATACCAGTACATCCAGCTTCTTAACACACCTCTCCCTTAAGGGGTTACTCTGTTACATCAGGAGGATGCTTTGTCTTGACGGCTGCTGCCTGATGTTTCTGGAGTTGTTTGCTAGTAGGTACTAGCTGAGTTGAGTGTTTTCCTTTGCTGAGGCAAAGACAGGATCTGTGATACTTTTTGATGATAAGGTCTTTAGCACCTTGGAACTTGACTAGGTAGATGTTTCTGTCTGGTCTGTATTTGACAACCCTTTCTGGTCCTCTGTGTACTAGATCCAATTTCTTTCTGTTTCCAGCAAAGATCTAGACAGAGAAGTTGACTGGGAGTGATTTCTCTGCAGAGAACACCTTTTGTGCTTTGAGTATCTTGTTTTTCACTATCTTAGCTTTGATGCATATATGTTGTAGTGCTAGGACCTGTTTCACTGTGGAAGGTTTTCCCAGGGAAATCTTCACATATGGTTGGTTATTGCGGGTGACTATCTCTGGTTTGTACCCATATGTTAATTCAAATGGTGAGTAACCTGTCCCTTGGTTGGTGCGTATCTGAGATACTAATAATGTATGCTTCACATATAGTGGCCATGTGTCTCTGGCTTTGTCATCCATTATTTTCTCAAGAGTTCTGATGAGGCTGCTGTTTAAGCGTTCAACTCTGCTGTTGGCTTGTGGCCTGTAAGGCAAGGTTGTGGAGTGTTTGATGTTCTTTGATTTTAAGTTATTATTTGCCACATGTTCTGACAGTTCTGTGGCTTCATCAGTGATGATGTAGTCTGGGGTTTCATAGTTGGCTATGTTTGCCTTATTGATAAAGTGGTTGATTGTTTTTGCTTTGTGGTCTTTGGTTGCCCAGCAGATTGGCCAGTGTGTTGCAAAGTCAATGGCTACAATTAAGAAGTGTTGTTTTTCTTTGGCTTCTGGAAAAGATCCTACTACGTCCAGGGCCCAAACCTTAAATAATTCTGGGTCAGATACTGGGTTGACTGTAGGTTGTGAAGCTTTGGTGTTTGAGTATTTTTCACACACTGTGCACTTTTTTAGGATGTCAATGATGTATTGTTTTAGGTTAGAACACCATACTATTTTCTTTAGGGTGAGGTATAGGTTATTAGCCTTTGTGTGCCCCAGTAGGCGGTGATGCCTGAGGATGGTATCAACTCTTTGTGCCAGAGGAATTTAGGGGATGTGTTTGTTCTTGATGATATGGTATACTGTACCATTTGACACACGGAAGTGCTTCTCATTTCTTACTAGTGTGTCATGAGTTATCTGGTGTGTTGAGAGGTCCTTTACTTTGGTTTTATACTCAGTGTTATATAGGTTTGGCCAATCTGGATCCAGGTGGTCAGGGTGATCTTCTCTAGGCTAGCATAGCCTAGAGAGAGCATCAGCTGTGACCAGCTCTGCCCCTCTTTTGTACAGGATGTCCAGATTAAGCTGCTCAAGCAAGAACATCTATTTGTCCTGTTGATGTGAGAGTGTCTTCTGAGCTTTAAAGTAGATTAAGGATTTATGGTCAGTTAGTACTCAGACATTTAAATGTTCTTTCAGATAACATCTCCATTTCTTGCATGCATGGTATATTGCTAGCAATTTCTTATTGTGTATAGGGTATCTCTGCTCAGTGTTAGTTAGTTTTTTATTTTTGTAACATACTGAAAGGAATTCTTGCTGCCCTGGCTGGCAGATTGTCAAGGATCCATTTTTTGGGAAGTCTCTCTCCAATAAAATGAAGGAGAGCTCCCAAGTTGAATTTAACTAGAGTGGACCCTACTGGAATCCCTATCATTAACATGTGCAGGAGGTGACCAAATAAGCAAAATTTCCCCAGGAAGAGAGTGAAGTGGTTTAGAAGATAATAGACTCTGGTATATCCCAAAACCAATCAGGGGGCCCTGGGGTGGATAATAAAAGGGAATCATGCTGTTTCTATGTATGGGGCATGGCGGCAGTGTGGTCCAAAACAATACCAAATTAAGTCTTCTTATTTATTGATGGGAGTTGTATCATGGCCCTCCATGACATAGTAGCTTTGAAAAGTCACGTTTTAAATTCTTGCATTGATAAAGCTACTTATTGCCTTCAAAAAGCTACCTTGATGATCTCCCTAGGTACCCTAGATCAAAAGTTATGGTAATTTAAAGAGCCGAGTTTAAAAACCCTGTCAGCATGTCCCAAAATGGTTGCAAGATTGGATTTCAAATCAAGACAAGCAACAATTAGTAAGCGGGCAAATCCAACCATATCTCAGCTTCCAGTGATCATTTTTGGACTTTCTTACGCTCAAATGAAAGCCCCAGATGAGGAAAATTCATCCAAAGTATTTTTAGATGACCAACTGAGGCAAACCACAAAGTTTGAATCTGGCCAAAAGAATATGACTAGAATTAGTCAGCTGATGTTTCAAACTTTTAGCATGACCCTCCAGATAGAGAGACAAGGACCTTCAGAAAGAATCTGGAAGAATCTCAAAGACCAAAGTAAATGGTATAAAAAGAACCTAGTTCTCCTTTTCTGTGAGAGAGGGGGGCTAAACTAACTAAGTTTGGCTCCCATCCTGGCGAGACAAACCACCAGGATGCCGCCCAGTGAAGGACTGGAACGGCCACTTGAAGAGGAGACCACAGGGAGGACGCAGGAGACAACCGAGGGAAATAGGCATTCAGTGCCATCAATGTCAACCTGGTGAGCAGCCAGGGGGTACGAGTGGGGGTGGACGGAAGGATTGCAGAAGCCCGCAGAGGTATCAAGTCACTCTTCTCTGAGCCGGGGGGAGGGGGCATTGGCACCTTCTTGCTCACAGGGGCGGGAGGAGCATAGTCAACTCCCTCCAAATCCAGATTGTCACAGGTCAAACTCTTTACCACAGCCTCCCCAGAATAGAGGAGGCTACCAGGCAAGCTCAGGAGGCTGGGGGGGGCCGCACTTGCAAGACGCACTGAAGAAGAGAGCTTAGACCACAGGTCTGGTGAGGTGGACCACAAGAGAAGCAAAAAGGGACCCAATGAAAATACAACAAATCTTAGGGCTGGGAGTATCATAGCTGAAAACTGCACAAAATTTGGAGGAGATTGAGGTAGTTTTCAGAATTGCAAGCAATAAAATTTGGGGTCACAAGGGTAATCACTGGCAAAAGAGGGACAAGAGGAGCAGCAAAGATGGGTTGGAGGACTTGGCGTTGCACTCGGGTGTCTTTAAATAGCTCAGAAGCAAAAGCGGGTTCAAAATCTAAGTGTTTTAAAGGAAAAATCAAAATAAAGTAGGTATTTATATTGAAATTGACTAAAAATTTAGACTCAAGCGTAAATATCTTCAAAGCAAAAGCAAAACCAAACACACTATACACTGAAGCCAACGTTAATGGTTCCAGAAGAGAGCCCAAGTTCGAAACGGGGGGGGTAAGGTAAGCAGTAAAGCAAATACTAACACTTCAAAATTCTAGGTAATAGAACTCCAGCAGAGGTCCAACCAGGCAGTAAATTTTTAAAATTTCAGTGTTTAAAACCCAAAACTTTTAATAATTGTGAATTGACAAGCAGGGGACTCAAAGTCCCCTGGCCTTGTTAAAAGGGGTGGGATTGGCAGAATTTGGTCACATGGCTTCCAATGTAGTATTTGATTGGGCAGAGGAGAATTTTTACTGGCCAGGGCCAGGGGGACTGGAGGGTTCCAGTATAATTTCCGCAACTTCCTCTGATTAGCTGGAAGGTAATGCAAGCATTTCAGATCTAGTTGACTTTGTTGTTGCTGATGTGGCCCCATTTGATTAGGCGTTCCTGATTATCTTTAAAAGCAGATGATACCATACCAATAGATAGTCCAAATTAACTAGCGTTTCTTCCCAAGCTGGAGCAACCAGAGCTGGAAGTCCTGCAGGATATGCCAACACAAATCTTTCATCCACTGTGTGAGCTAAATCATTGAGGGAAAATTAGTGGTTTTGCTGGGCTTTGTGCAGTCTTTTTTGTGCGACAAGGAAATACTGTCCTATCCAAAGCCAGGGGGGGCAGTGAATTTACATTTTTCCTATTGTGATCATTCTTGGTCTGAATAATAAATAAAGGACTTCTCTTAGACTATAGATTAAATGGATCAGAGCTGGGAGCCCTTGGGCCCTGACAAGTTGGTTCAGGGGTTTCAAAGTTTACATTGGCCTGACCATAACTGATTAACATACAAAAAGCCCATACAAAGAAGATAAAATTCATGCTGTTGAAGGGGAAACCTTTTGAATCTACTAATCAAGTTTTTAAAAGTTGAAAATATAGATTTATTGGTTAGATAGAAATAAGAAAATTGTTGGAGCAATTTGCTCAAAGGAAAATATTCAGTTTAAATGCTGAAGTAAATTGGGGGAGGGAGCATAGTGGTTACCAGGCAATCCTGCAATTGTAAGTTGTAAAGTATTGCTTTGCAGGTCTGCAGCAGGCTACAGCCTGCAATGCAAGAAGAAGTAATTTGGGTTATTGCATTGTAGTGTTCTTCTGTGCTGTGATTGTGGTTGTATTTTGGGTCTGGATGAATAGTGCTTCCATGGCTTAGTTGATCTGAATTCACTGATTGGCTTGCTGGTTCCCCTGAATATGGTTGGTATGGAGTTGCACATTTAATTTTTGTTTGATTGGCTAATTTAGGGTTTTTGGAGCTCATTTTAAACGCTCTTTTATTGCTCTTGTTGGATTCTTCATCTATTATCTGAGTTTTTGAACTTATAATAGAATTTGTGTTATTGGAATGCTTAAAGCTTTTGCTTTCAATTTTACGCTCAATAGTGCATTAATTGATCAAATTTAAATGCATATTTGACCTGATCTTCTTAATTGACCCTTTATTAATCTTATTTCTTGGTTTTGCATTTAAAAATGCTGTTTCAGTCTCTTTGTCCCTAATTATTGGTCCAGTCTTTGATTGAGTTTTTGTGAAATGGATGTGATCCCTTACACAGATGCGTAGCACTGTGCCAATGGCAGTGTTGCTGGCATCCAACTCAAGCTTGTAACATCCATTGTTATTTGGGTATTCCAAGATTGGTGCTTTGATCAGAGCTTGCTTTAGTAGCTGGAAATTCTTGTCACATTCAGGTGTCCAGATGAATTTTTTTAGCATTACCCTTGGTTAAGTTGTTGATTGGTGCAGTTAGTTTTACACAGTCTTTGATATATTTTCTTAGGTAAGCTATCATTCTAAGAAAGCATCTAACTTTTTTAACGGAGGTGGGGCGTTGCATGTTGTTTATGCCTTTGATTTTATCTGGGTCTGCTTTGATGACACCATCAGAGACAATGTGGCCCAATAACAAGAGTTTCTTTTCCATAAATTGGCACTTGATCAGCTTTGTGTAGAGTTTGTGCTTTAAAAGTTAATCAAGTGCCTTGCAGACATGCATGAGGTGTTTCTCTTTGGTTTTTGAGAATATGATGATATTTTCAAGGTAGCATAATGTATTTTAAAGACCTTTTAGTGCTTAGTTTATCATAGTGACAAACATTACAGGAGCATTGGTAATCCCAAAGTTAATTACTCTACACTCAAAGGATCCTAATTGCATACTGAACACAGTTTTTGGTATGTCCTTTTCTTTTACTTCTATTTGATTGTAACCTGAGATCAATTTTGGAGAAAAATTTGGCTCCAGAGAGTCTTTTAAACAGATCCTCTATAAGTGAAAGAGGATATTTATTTTTCACTGTGCTTGCATTAAGAGCTCTTTAGTCTGTTAATAGACAGAGTGAGCCTTCCCTTTTCTTTACAAAGAAAACTGCTATCCCCACAGGGATTCTGATGGGCAAATGAAACCTTTGGCTAGGTTATCCTCAATATGTGTTTTGAGGGTTTGTGTCTCCATGGGGGAGAGTCTGTAAAGAGATGCAGGTTTGTTAATGGCCTTGCATAGGTCAATGTCATATTTGACCTCTTGTTTGGGGGATAGGTCTGTTATTTCTTTCTTAAAGACATGAGTGTATTCATTTAGGGGTGCTGCAAGCTCTAGGGATTGAATTTTGGCTGTTTGCATGTTATTGAATTCAGTGTACCTCATTATATGGAGCGTATTTTTTTTGGTTAGACATTCTGAGTTGTCTTGGTTTATGACTTGAACAAAGACTGTGTCCCTCAGAATAAGGTTGTTAGGTTCTTTGAGGATGTTAAAATTGACTCCTTTGTGTTTGATGGTCATGATCTTTGTTTTCCAACATACACTGAGATTCACTTGAGTAAATCAGTCCATGCCTGCTACAATTTGATAGTTTATTTTGGTCATAAAAAGACCTTCAATTGACGTTTGTATGCCTTGGAGGTCAATTCTGAAGGGAGCTGTTTTGCCTTCAAGTAGAAATTTTAATTTTTCTGCCATTCTGGCATATTTGAAGTTAGATTTGACAACTGGTATCTTGTACTTGATTACAAATGGTTTGATTACCATGGTGTTTTGGGCACCAGAGTCAAATAGATTTTTGTGTGTATGTGATTTATAAGTGCATGGGTAGACAAGAAGCTGTGAGCAATCTTTAATTTTTAAATTCATAAAGATAGAAGATTGCAGGACACATGAGATACAAGCAGCAAAGTTTGTGCCTTGATACAATTTCTTGTTGGTTTGGGGAGAGACAGGGGCACTTAAGCCTGTTCCCCCTCCTCTTTTCCCTGTTACTCTGTTTCAAGACCTTCAAGGTAAGAGGATGTGGGGTCAGATTTGTAGCAGGTTTCTGTTTCAGCATTGTTTACTTTGACAGTATCTTCCTTCTTGGGGAAGGAGCGGTTTGCGCTCTGGCTACAATTGTCATTGTTTTGATTAGAGTTGCCGTTGTTTTTGGAGTGGTTGGTATTTTGGCGCTTGATGCCATTGGAATGATCTCTTCCATTGCTGTTGGAGAAGCAGTTGCCGTTGTGTAAAGCATATTCCATATTTGCATGTTTTTCTGCGTGTTTGGCTTCTGCAATGAGCGCAGGCATGGAGGTGTTGGCCTCTGAAAAGATGAGGGCAGAAACCAAGGGTTTCATTCTGTTGATGAATGAGGCTCTTGTGTGCATGTTATCATCTTGTTCTGGGTTCTGGATTTTGCAATGTATCTCTTTAAATTAATTGGTGTAAGCTGTGACAGTGGTCTTCTGAGAAAGATTTCTGAGCTGTATTGCAATGTCTTTGAGAGATTTGGTGACACAAAAGTTGTGGGTGATGTCATGTCAGGGAATTCTTCCCTGACAGCAACAACAATGTTTCCTTACTTGGAAATTGTTTATTTTCACCAGTTACATTCCACCAAGAAAACAGTAAAGATTTGGATATCCCAGTCAATAGTATTAACAAGCTCAGGGACAGGAATCAAACTCAGAACACAAAAAAGAAAGCAAATGTTAGTCAACAGTTAAATTCCTAACTTAAATTATCTATTTATGTTGATACCATTCACTTGAATTTTGCTCTGACCTTTGGATCTATCTTTGAAACTGTTAATAGATCTCTTGACAACATCACTTACCGCTTGCATTCTTATTGGCTTCTCAAATCATGCCTGCTGCTCTGGGACCCGCTTTTCATGCATTTGTACCAAGCTCTGTACTTGAATACCATGGATAACTAGTAGAAGAACCGCTTAATTGTGTCTAGTCTTGTGGCTTGTTATTATTGTCTTTTCTTATATAAGTTTCTTATATATTTCATTAAGTTCCAGACCTACTCATACATGGTATGATTATTAATTTCAGCCATAAGTTCAGTAAAACAGCAATGTAAATCCCCTCTTATCACTTCATCCTCTTAAATGTTCTCAGCCCTCTACTAGGGTATTTAAGAGTGCCATATCTATTATTTCTACTTGTTCCAACAATAAAAAATTATTTCTATTCTATCTCAGCCCACACCTATCTCTTTGATTCTTATTTTGAAACCATGAAAGGAATTTTATTCCTATTCTGGATTCTAGCTTCCTTCTTGCCTGTGGCACTAGCCTTGGAGAACCCCACTCCAACTACAGACTGGCACAATTTATCCCCAGACAATGCTCACCAGAAGGAGTCTCTTGCCCATGGTTGGTTTAAATACCCCTCTGGTCACTGGGGACACAAATTCCACTATGGTCAATCTTTCACTCCTCTTCCAACCAAACCTTTGCTGGTTAGACCCAATGCTTCATTTTACCTGTTAACCTATGTGGTGGGATACTACCTGCTAGGTTGCTTCAGCTCTATGATGGGAATATTTGCCTATCTGGGCCACTTAGGCCATCTTGCAATGATCACAGTACCTATTAGATCAGTAATAACTGGGCTCAACTTAAGGGCTTTGGCCCACCAGGTAGGGAAACTGTTTCCTATCAAGTGGGTCCCTGACATGTCAGCTTTGAACTCTTCCCAGTTGTCAATCTGATTGTCAGTTCTTGAGCCAACCCAGGTAGCAAACCAGTTAGCTGCAGTCTTGTACAGGCGTTTGCTGGCTTCCTGGACCCATTTTTTGTGGGGGATGTGGCTGGTGCAGAGCTTTGTGGCTAAGTGGTCCAGCCAGTTTATGATTTTTTCTTTAATTTTGCAAAAGACCTTGTTAATACCAATGTACTTGGTGTTAGTAATTTTGCCTATGATAGGTGGTTGCATGTTTGTTTGTGGTTGTAGAGAGCAACTGTATTAAATTATCTTAGCGCATGCTTTAGGCATGACCAGTTCTTCAAATACAATGCACCTACTAAGGATATCTTTGTTGATATTGTGGGCGCAGAAGTACGTTTTCCAGGTATCCTGAGATGTAGCCTGGTTCAGTACATGGGTAAAGGTGGGCGGATTCTGTTCAGTCATTCTTTCTTTCATAGGTGTGGCTAGAACCCATAGCTGCTATCAGTGATGAGGAGCAACTTTTGGGGAAGCTTTAAATATGGATTTAAGAAGAAGAGAAGTATATTTTATTGGATAATAGTTTAGACTTATATAGCTTGCACTGTGGCTGGGACTTAAGTCAGATCAAATATGGGGGAGGTCATGTGCAAGTTGGATTCAAGTTGCTGGATATCTGGTCAAGTCATGTGATATTGATTTATTATCATTTCTGGAATGTTGGACTGAATATTGGATTGGCATCAAACCAGGTAATGACTAGATGTTATGTATGTTGACAACAGCTAGAATACCAGTACATTCAGATTCTTAACAGGAGTAGCCTATTTTGTAGTATCAGCTGTTGATATCTTTTATTAAATCTTCCATGATGGAGGTGCAGTGCTTGTCTAAGGTCTGAGCCAATTTTATTTCTTCTCTTCTACTAGCTAGTCCTAGGAACAGGAGTACTGGCTCAATCATATTG
>QTSX02003230.1:0-33544 GCA_014839935.2 Entomophthora muscae
CATATTTTCAAGATTTCTGGATCTTGAAGATGAAGAGAGATTATTTTTATTAGGTGAGTTAATCATATTGGGATGGGATATCTGTATGAAGACAGATGTGCTTCTATTGGTGTGACAACAGCTGTATTCCGTTGTTGGTTGATCCAATTGGGGTGGAAGTCCTGTGGTCCTTTGAAGACGCAACACTGTCTGTGGTGGTTTTGGCATGAGTTCACAAGTATCAATAATTTGCTCTTATTGTACTTTGACACCGCTACTATTTGAACTAGTAGGGATGTTGAAGAGTATTAAATTGTCTGCCTTCCAAGTGATCTTGGCAGGCCCCTTTATAGTTGACAGCTAGCGGCCAAACTGGCGCCTAGCTGCGGACAACTCTTACTAGCTAGCCATTCATCCCCAAGCTACTAGTTTCATCCCCTAGAGTTGGATCTCAAAACCCAAATAATGGTTTGGGATGAGGTAATATTCTAGTCTGCTGATTTCTCCTCTTCAGCCCAGATATTCCTTAACTTAGTTACAGCAACTAAGTTGACACCCAATTTGGCCAACCTGCCTTTGTGCTCAGTGTAATGTGTAATGTTTGCACGGGCGGTCTTCTGTCTCAACTCTTGGTGAAACAGGATGTTGTAATTCCCCAATCTGTCTCTGGGTTGGGTCTGTGTCCCTATTTGGAATCCGGAATCCTTAGCATCTAATTATAGAAGCTTCTGGATTGGCCTGTGACCTGAGACCCAGAATGCCTCAGGTGTCTTCTGACTTGGAAACTATATTAACCTTATTATAGTTTCTCTGTATTCCGGAATACTGTGTCACTTTGGCTGTGTTGCGTCCAAAATCAACCCACAGCTTCAGTAATAGGGATATGGATCAGTCAATCCTAATGAATCAGGATTTCCTGACACATATTTTCCATATAAAATTATTTCATGCAACCAATATCAAATTAAAATATTTTCAACATATCATTTTTCAAAATACATTTTTTTAAAGAAATTTTTTTTGAAAAATAACAAAAACAAACCTTTTTAAAGCCCCAATTTCACTTATTAATAATATCTGAAAATCTGTGGACTGTAGTATTTTATCATCCACCAGATGATATCCTAAGTCTTCTAACATTAGTGTTGCAACATCTACAATTACTCCCTCTTGGGGAATTAATTCTCTGAGTGATTTGCCAAATGATTCCCCGACTAATCATTAAGTTGGTGGCACTGTTATCATTTTTCTATCTATTACAGGGATCAAAATATTTCAAATCCTAAGCAGAACACAACTTGGACAAGCCTCATGACTTAAGAGGAACAATCACTTGCATAAGCCTCATGACTACCATGACATACATGGACAGTATGTGACTTCCCACAATACTATATAATACCATATATTCATATCCAATAAAGTATCATTCTCTTCTTAATTTTCCCCTTTATCTCGTTTATTATACTTTCCAGAAGTATATACAGTAGTTTTCAAACCTGTTGGGATAAACATAAAATCTCAGTCTAAAAACGTATATAACTCAGTCTAAAAACAAAATAAAAAATTAAGGAATTTATATTAAATTACAATATATTTGGATCCACTTTGATTTCATTTTTAGACTGAGTTGTATTTGTTTTTAGACTGAGATTTTTTTTATCTCAATAGATTTGAAAACTACTGTACTTAACATTGGTAGTATAGGTAGGTTATCCACATCTACACAAATTAAAGGAAAAATTCATCCCAAGAAAAGAATCCAGCAGTTGGCACTCCCCACAGGCTGGAGAGACTTCAAAGAAGGAGAGGACATCCCTACAGGTTTTGTTGTCTTTAACAACGTCCTCATCCATACCAAACATTATAATCTCCTCAATACTTGTGGAATTCTGAACCCACCTCCAACTCCAATTCTGCAGACAACTGAAATACCCAACATCATATTATAGCGCCTACACTTAGCAGAGATTAGAAAGTTTGTAGTAATATGCCAAGAAAACACCAACCTCTGGATCTAAAGCACCTAAAACAAGTTTACACAAGTGGGCTACCCCTGCAGACTGTAAGGTCTCATGGTCTGGGGAAGATGATTATAAACTAAAGCTTTTAACCCAGTGATTTTTATATTAGTCAAATACAAAAAGATGGGCAAGGTCTGCAATAGCAACTGAAATAAGGCTCCTAAGAGCTTATAAAAGGTAAAATAAGGACTAAGACAATTTATTAACCCTAAGAAGTTAAAATAGAGACCAGTCTTAATGATGGATGATTTGGTTAAAAAGTCAATCTCTAAGTCTAGGAAATGGTCTGCACTAGGGGGGAATTAAAGCTATCAACAATTAAATTGTGTGTGCTACTATAAAAACTACCCAACTGGTGAAGAATAAAGTCAAAAGGAATCATGGGACCAAAGATTTAAACTAAGACTAAAATTGAAGAAGAACACAAGCCACAAAACCTAACAATTAACTTTTTGGGGTGCAAGTCAAACAATCTCAACTTATTGTTGAGACTGAAAAAACCAAGCCTTTTATTGTGCTCTGTTTGTGAAATGCAAGAATTGAGGTGAAAGTTTCAACCATATTTGGTTAGGAAACCTTTCTGAAAAATAGAGGATGGAAAATCAATTATTGTCATGTTTAACTTAGATAAGTTAAAATAAGTGAGGGAGAGCTGGAAGGAGAAAAAGGAAAGTTTACGGCATTGCTTAGTATCTTAAGAATAAGCAAGAGGCAAGCAAAAAGGCGGAAAAACAGGCTCCAAAGACTGCTGGCATAAGCCAAAGCAAAATTGAAAGGTAAGCAGGTTTAGAACTAGTTAAAACTAACCCAGCGTTAGGTTCTGAGTTTGAAAATTGTTTGTGACAAAGGTAAGCTTCAAAACTTAAACTAACTGTTACAATAGATAGGATCTGGCCAGTCAAGTAAGGAAAAAAGTGGAAAGGTTATGGAAAGTAAATTAAGTGAAGATAATCAGGATATAAGTCATAAAAACAAAGTTGGTGTCCCAGAAAGAAAAATACTAGCAGCTAAAAATAAAAAAGGGAATCCTGACACAGACTCTGGGCCAGCAATATTGCCCTACGTGTCACAGGGACCACTTCACCTTTGTAAGTAAATAGTTTGACCAGCATCCTGATCACAGTGAAGACTGAGATATGTTCAAAGCTGCCTTCCTTGAAAAGTTTGACATAAAAGACTCTGATGTGGTGATCATGAAAGAACTCAGAACCTTCAAAATGACAGGAACAATTGAGGAGTATATTGCAGCCTACAAAGATCTACATGAATGAGCTCCCAAAACCTTTAACTTTGAAAAATCCGGACCACAATTGGATTTCTACAATGGCCTCCCCACACACATTAGGCGTCGGTTTGAAATGACACTCTGCAAGAACCTTCAAGATGTATTCTTAGAAGAGAAATGCGCCACACAGAAATCTGACAGCCTAAATGTAACAAACAAACAAAAGGAAAGCCCCACAGCAAAGAAGGACCCTCAACCTAATAAGCAGAACAACCAAGCCAATAACCCCTATCCTCAAAATGAGAATCACTGCACTCAAGTTAATCAAGTGGGCACTGATAACAACACTGAGGAGGGAAAGGCTCAGGGGAGTGCTTAGGCAAGCCGCCCTCCCCCACTTTGCAAGATGTTGTGTTTGGCTGCTGTGGACAACATCCAGGAGGGCACAGCAGGAAATTTTTATAACAAAAGATTTGAGGTTCAAAGCTAGCCTTGGGTTAGCCTTCAGGGAAAAATTAAGGACACATACCTTAAGTTTCTGGAATACAAGAATATGAATTCCTTTTGGCAAAAAGGAAAGGAAAAAGCTTGGAATATTAAAGCCAACACAAATGTGGATAAACTTGTCTTTATTAGGAGAAATGATTCTACTTAAATAGTAGACAAGGGTCAATGATCACTAATTAGGTAGACAGAGTGGCAGAGGGAGTCACATTGGGATGAAGTCATACCAGGATCAGACAAGGGCAGGTATGGTATTCAAGAATGGGTGTATATTGGTGTCAAACCATTTACAGAAGGCAAAGAATTTCTGAAGTCAAAAGCAAAACTTACCAAATCTTTGCACATATCACTATTCAAAGGCCATATTAAAATAGCATTAATGGCGCAATTTAAAACATCTCCCCTTCAAGATTGGACACAGGGAGTTGATATTTTGCGGAGAACTTTGGAATGGACTTGGTCAAAAGGACAACCAGACAACAGCAGCTTCATCGTATACTTAACACCCTTCTTGAAGGTGACTTCACAAGGGCCAACCCAGAGGGAGTCTAGTTTGTGGGCTTAACCCCCAGTACAATTATGATAATAGAGAATTAGGTCATCCACTGGATACTCAGGGAGAGGGGCTCTAGAAGCATTGGAAGGCAAGAGCTCTAAATCCTTGACTTTATAGTCAGTTGAATATGCCATAGCCTGAATGTCAATGATACAATTAGTCAAGTCTTTTACATGAGCTTCAGGATTTGCAGACACATCAACTTCAATCAAAGGGGTCCCAAGATTGAGGGAGTTGTGGCTTCATGCCCATAAAGTATGGCAAGGGGGGACTGGCCAGTCACTTGGTGTCTACTGAGTTAATACACAAAGGGAGCAGCAGGGAGGAACATATCCCAACTGGCGGCATCAGAGAGGGTGAGTTTCCTCATAATGGACACAAGGGAGGTTTTTTATTGTTCAACAGTCCCATTGGTTGACGGTTTATACAGCACAGAAAAAGATTGGTGGGTACCCATAGCTTCTACAATAGACGTGATGAGGCAAGCATTAAAGTTGGTGCTGTTGTCAGAAAGAAGGACTTGAGGGCAGCCATGTTGGTAGAAGATGTCTTGCAACAAGAAATTAGCAGTGGTCTTGGCAGTTATATATTTAGTAGCTTTGGCCTCAACCCATTTGCTAAAATGGTATACAGCTACCAAGATGAATTGACATCCAGACCTAGAACATAGGAGAGGCCCAACAGGATCAATATTCATAGTGTGGAAAGCATGTTTAGACGGGATGAGCTTGAATTGATGTTGGGAAAGTTAGAGTTGTTGTAGCTGGCAAGAGTGACAGGAGGCAAGAACGTCAGGGATTAAGAGGCACATGTTTTCTAAATAGAAGTTCTTGCACAACCATTAATGAGTTTTTGCTATAATCCCATGTCCAGTATTAATGTGAGCTTAGAGGATAATAGCTATTCTCATACTAGGGCAAACATAGGGCAGATATGCATTGTTGACTTTCTTGAAAAGTTGTCTATCTCAAATCACAGTATCTTGAGATAGGGCCTGTAGTGCCAATTGGATGTCTTCTGGCTCAGTGGTCCAGGAGTCAGGGTACCCTATTAATTTGTATAGGTGATCACATCTGCAGGATGGATAGCTAGTATAGGCATCCTTGACAATCCATCAGCGTTCTGATGCTGCTCACCAGGGCAGTGTACCACGGTGAAATTGTATCCTTGCAAGCGCAGAGCCCAGCATGATAATTGACCTTCAGGCTCCTTTAGTTGCTGTAGCCATTTAAGGGAGGAATAATCTGTGACCAAAGTAAAGTGAGTCCTGTAAATGTAATATCAGAACTGTTTCACTGCATGTAAAACTGCTAGGCATTCCTTTTTGGTGACATTATAGTTCTTCTTGTGCTTGTTAAGGACTTGCAAAGAATAGGCCACAGGTCAATCCACGCCCTCATTGTAAAGCTGGGCTAAGATGGCACCCACAGCTACTCCACTGATGTCAGTGTACAAGATGAACTCCTTATCATAATAAGGGTAGACTAGGATGGGAGCCTCTTTAAGCTTGGCTTTCAGCGCCTCAAAGGATTGCTGTTGGCTGTCAGTCCACTCAAAAAATACATTGCAAAGGAGCTGGACAAGAGGTTTGCTTAATTCAGTGAAATCAGGGATGAATTGTTGATAGTACCCCATCATGCCAAGAAATACTTGGACCTCTTAAAGATTCATGGGAGGTAGCATCTTGTCAATGGCTTCCACCTTATTATTCATGGGGCATATTCCAGTCTGAGTGACCTTGTGGCCCAAGAATTTGAGTCACTCTTTAAAGAAGGAGCACTTGGAGGGTTTGAGCTTTAACCCAGCTTCTTGAATCTTGATGAAGACAGCCTTGAGATGGTCCAAAGGATTGTTAAAGGTGGAGCTGAACACAGTGATATCATCAAGATATACAAGGACACAGGAGAGCTTCAGGTCTTGTAGAATGGAGTCCATAACCCTTTGAAACATAGCCAGGGCATTACAGAGTCCTTGAGGCATTCAAGTGGGTTTTTAGAGGCCTTCTAAAGTGATGAAAGCAGCCTTTTCCTGGTCTTCTGGAGAAAAGTCAACCTGCCAGTATCCAGAAGCTAAATCCATAGTGGAGAAGAATTTTGAACCTCCAAATTTTCTGAGAGCATCATCAATCCTAGGCAAAGGGTATGAGGCCTTTTTTTGTGATCAAATTTAGGTGGTGGTAGTCCATCACAATGCGGTGGCCCCTGTCCTTCTTCTTGAGGATCAATAAGGGGGAGGCCCAAGGGCTCTGAGAGGGAGCCAAGAGCCCAGCATCTAAGAGTTGTTTAAGCTTCTTAGAAACCTGGGCATCCTCTACCCTACTGTGGCAGTAAGGCTTGGCATAAAAGGGAGGCACATCACCAGTATCTATCTGATGAATGACCCCCTTGGCTAGGCTTTAGTTTGTAGGTCCAGAGGCAAAGATATTGATGAATTGGTCAAGCATATCCAGTAAGTATTTTTGTTGGATGGGTGACAATTGTAGGAAGTCAGCAGCAGCAAACAGGGAGAGAACCTGAGGATCTTCTGCAGGTAGGTTGAGGTTGCTGAAGGTTCCAAAAGGGTAGAGGGAAGCCACCTGCTCTGCTCCCAATATGCAACCATGCACTACAACTTGGCCCCAAGATACCTGCATAGGCAAAGCGGTTAGGTTAGCTAGCAACAGTTGTACAGGCTCCTTATGAGTTCGGTCTAAGATCCCTGGGAATGATTGAGGCTCTTTACAGCTTAGAGATTCAGGAGAATATAGCTCCAGGAATGACTTTTGTTGTGTTTGGCTCCTGGGGACAACATCCAGGAGGACACAGCAGGAAATCTTTATAACAAAAGATTTGAGGTTCAAAGCTAGCCTTGGGTTAGCCTTCAGGGCAAAATTAAGGACACATACCTTAAGTTTCTGGAATACAAGAATATGAATTCCTTTTGTCAAAAAGGAAAGGAAAAAGCTTGAAGAATATTAAAGCCAATGCAAATGTGGATAAACATGTCTTTATTAGGAGAAATGATTCTACTTAAATAGTAGACAAGGGTCAATGATCACTCATTAGGTAGACAGAGTGGCAGAGGGAGTCACATTGGGGTGAAGTCATACCAGGATCAGACAAGGGCAGGTATGGTATTCCAGAATGGGTGGATATTGGTATCAACCCATTTGCAGAAGGGGAGGAATTCCCGAAATCAAAAGCAAAACCAACCAAATCTTTGCACATATCACTATTTGAAGGCCATATCAAAATAGCATTAATGGCAAAATTTACAACAACTTTTCATGAAGTTTGTAGGATATCTGAGAGTCTATAATCACTTGGGAGCCTGGAGGGATGGTGACAGCCGCAGGGGCAAGAAGAGGCACACCTTCCTCTGCAGGGCAGGAAGATGGAGGGGAACACATATTGGAGGAATGAGTTCTGTACTTGAGCAAGAAGATACCCATGTGATACTTGAGCACACAAGTCTTAAGGCATTTGCCTGGGATACACGGAGGTTCTTCAAAAATTAAAGGGACCTCATATCCTAAGAGCAATAGGTATCCATCTCAAAGGTTTACACTTCCATTATATTCTCAGAGGAATTGCGTACCAACCAGGAGATCATAGATTTTGTTCTCTAGGACAACAGTGGGGAAAGTGATGAGAAGCTTTCCAAACCTCATGGGCAGGGTGGAGTAGGTGCCAATGGCTTGATTCTGAGCCATGCCAGTAGTACCATATGATTGAGTGTAGTTGAGGTCAGGGGCCAGATTAAGCTTCTTCATTAGCTTGGATTATACCACATTGACTGGAGAACCCATATCCAGAATTGCCTTGATCTTAAACTTTTGGGTTGGCACTTCCACACAGGTAGTATCTTTCCCAAAGGGGGGTAAGACAGCCAGAACGTCTTGCGCAGCTTCCAGCTTTTTCTCCCATTTAGCTAACATGCATTTTAAGACATGAATTTCCTTATACACAGTCTGCAATGGGAGAGATACAGTCACATTATGGAAGAGGGCCTTGACTAGTACAGAAGCTTCCTCACAAGAGTCTATCAGGACGGGAGGTTGATAATCCTGGGCTAGGTAAGGGCAAGCCACCATGGTCTTTGCTTCACTTGGAGGTGGGCAAGTTGTAGGTGTGGTTCTTCCTGAGCAAAGCTTGTAAGGGACAGACATAGTTTCCGTGACAGCCAACACAGAGTAGCCATAACTATCTAATTCATTGCAGTCAGAATCTTCAGGTTCAGAGTCACTAGAAAGATTGTGGAACAGGTGAAGGATAGTTGGGCCAGCTTAAGGGGGAGATTCATTGTCAGAGGGAAGATCAGGAGGAGATGGGGGAGATTGGTCAGCAGAGAGCGTCTCTGCCTCTAAGATGACCTCTCTTTTTATGCCTGCTCCTTTGGGTTGCAATCTTCTACCCAAGGATTAGTGCAGGTACACAAGCGGTGCCTTATTTGACCACAGTTATGACATCCTTGTCTCTTAGGCTGTCCACTTTAGCCAAGAGTCATAATTTGCGGCATACAAGAGGTAGTCCCAGCATTGCTGGCTTTATTTTCATGTATCACTGTCTCTCCATGGGTCAAATGCATGTCTTGCAAGAGCGTCTTAACGCTCTTCATGGAAGTGAGCAAATTCTTGTGTGCCTTAAGGTGCAGGCATAGAAGCTGGTTCACCTTCAAAGCATTTGAACATGCCGTATAAGCTTTGCAGGGAGTTAACTGACAACTGGTGATTAACTGTTGCGCTTCAATATAGAAGCAGTCAACAAAATCAGCCAGGGTTTTCTTGGGCTTAAAAAAATATGCATAAATGCATTTTTCTTGACCTCCAAGCTGAGATCTCCTCCAAATTCCTCAATCAGAAGGAGGTTCATGTCCTCCCAAGTGACAATGGAAGGGAGTTTGGGGACCACAACTTCTTGGCACATAGGATGCAGGCAGGTGAGAATATGCTCCTTTTTAAGCTTGTCAGTAGCTCTACACATTGCAGGTTTGTAGATTGTCAGAAAGGCAGCAATGTTAGAGGTTTTAGGGTCAAATATCTGCTTGAAGGAAGGCTTATAGTTGGGGTCAATGGATGATGAAGTGGATTGGCTTTTTTCACCTGGGTTGAGAACATTGATGTGGGGATCACCCTCAAACTCAGATTCTGCAGCAGGCTGTCTAGCCCAGAAAAGTCAAAGGCTCTCTTCCAGGGTGTCCAGTATAGAGCTGTTTTGTCCACTGATATCCCTGGTAGTAGAGGCAGCAACTCTGAATTAATCAATCTTAATCTGTTGCACTGCTAATGTACCAGCAATCCCATTGCTACAAGTGGTCAGCAAAGTTGTTTGAGAAGTCAAAGGGGTAACATGTCCATTTATTGTTTTTTTCAAGCAAGAGAGGTTCTGTACCTCCCTTTCCAGTGCATCTTGCCTATCTGCAACATCATTTGCTACTTATGCTAGTCAATCCAAGGCAAGAGCACAGTTGACACAGGGTTGGCCTTCCAATCCAGGGCAACACCCATGATTGATAAAGGTAGGAGTACCAGTGACCTCAGCCTCCCCTTTGCCATCAGAGTCAGAGGACAAATCATCAGGGTCAGAGAGGTGTTGTCTCAAATACTCAATCTCACCTTGCAAGGTAGCTACTTGGTTGGTTAACAAGGTGATTCAAGGGTTGGGCGTAGGCTCTACTGGTGGAGGGTTTGTAACAGAGGCTTGACATCAATTAGTGGCTTTGAGATCAGCTATGGCTTCCCATACCTTAGCTTCAAAGGAAGACAGGACCTCAACAGAAGGAGTGGGGGGAGTCACTTCAATAGAAGCTACTCTATTGTCAACATAGTTTTGAACCTGATACATAGTGTCTCCTAACACAGACTTATCCAGACCATATTGTTGGTGCAGATGTTGGCCCCAATTATTGACGTGGGTCCCAATCAACTCAAGTTGGGAATTAACATGCTCTCAAAATTGATTGAGCTCATTAAATAAGGTCTCAAAATCCTGACAATACTTTTGAAGAGTTGCTTCTATCTGCCCACGCCATGCGGCCTGATGTTCATCCAATTTGCATAGTTGATCCTTTATGTAACCAGGGAGCAAGGAACAAAGGGAGTTCAAGGACAAGGTTAAGTATTTCTGAAAAGCCAGCAAGTCGCACTGGTTATCTGAAATACAAGCAAAGAGACTATGTGACCATTATTGATAGGCCATATTTTGCGCATGGTTGTTTGAGACAGCAGTGGCTACATCAATCAGAAGCTAGTTCTGGGATCCTAGCGCAAGTTTATGATAAACCAAGGCAGGTTGGATAAATTGGTTAACTAACACACCAATAGTCTCCATAGACTACATCAACGCAGGGGGAAGTCCAAAGTTGAAGAGGAAGGAATACAGATCTTTGGAAGCATACCCAGGACAGAGACCAGGGATAGTGTACATTGAAACAGTGCCTTTTTGGAGGAGGGAGCGTGCAGCGGCACAAGCTTGCTCATAATTGAGAGAGAAAGCTAGAAGGGGGCCCAAGCAGGCCCAGGAGACAACACCATTACCATAGGAGTTGAGGGGGTATCAGTGATATCTTCTTCTAGAGGAAGACTAGAAACTTTAGATTGCTATGGTACTTCAGAAACAAAGGGGGAAGTACCAGATAATGTGTGTGGGAATGGAGTAACCAAGGGTCTTGCAGCCCCTGTAGTGAGCACCATTTTGTTGTGTTTGGCTCCTGGGGACAACATCCAGGAGGACAGCGGGAAATCTTTATAACAAAAGATTTGAGGTTCAAAGCTAGCCTTGGGTTAGCTCTTCAGGGCAAAATTAAGGGCACATACCTTAATTTTATGGAATACAAGATGAGGAATTCATTTTGGAAAAAAGGAAAAGAAAAAGCTTGAAGAATATTAAAGCCAACACAAATGTGGATAAACTTGTCTTTATTAGGAGAAGTAATTCTACTTAAATAGTAGACAAGGGTTGATGATCACTCATTAGGTAGACAGAGTGGTTGAGGGGATCACATTGGGGTGAGGTCATACCAAGACCAGACAAGGGCAGGTACAATATTCCAGAATGGGTGGAAATTGAAGCAGACCCATTTACATAAGGCAAAACCAACCAAATCTTTGCACATATCACTATTCAAAGGCCATATCAAAATAGCATCAATGGCGCAATTTACAACAGGGACAGAGTTATTATGTAAGCATTTTTATTCTCTTTTCAGTTGATTGTTGTTGGCCTGTGTGACTTGTGGGTCCAAGAGAGGTGGAACTTTGCTGGGCATTTCCAACTTGGGGCCTTGTAGCTCTTGGATGATGCTGGGTTGTGTGCTGTAAACTAGTTCAAAGGGGCTTTTCCCGGTGGATCTGTTCACACAGGTCCGGCATATGAGCAATACAGTTGGTAGCTGCTTATACCAGTCCTCAGGTCTCCTGGCAGTGAGTTTGGCCAGGGCCTGCACTAGGCTACCGTTCAGCCGCTCCACGTGTCCATTGGTCTGAAGATGGTAAGGTGTTGTTACTGTGTGTTGGACCCCATTCTTGGTGAGGCATACATTGGTATCTTCAGAGGTCAGTTCCTTGCCTCTGTTGATTATCAGGAGCTCTGACTTTACAAACTTACTGATGATTTCCCCCCTATGAACCGCTGTATGTCTTTGCCTTATGAGTTTTCACTGCTTGCACCACTGGCCATCAAGTGGCAAAATTAATGGCAGTGATGATTTATTTCTTTTTGTTATGCTTCTCTGGCATGGGTCCTACAATATCTAAGACCCACACTTTGAAGGGCAGTTGTAAACAAATTGGCAATACAGAATTAGGTGAGGTGTTGCTTTTTGCAAACCTTTTTGCATACTTTGCATTGATTTAGGACATCCTGGACATCCTGGTATAGGGTTGACCACCATGCTTTGTGCTTAAGGAATTCATAGAGGTTGCTGCTTTTGGCTTGTCCTAGGTCCCTGTAGTAATGTAGGATGGTGTCCACTTGCTGATGTGTAGGGATGTAAGGGATGGTGGTTCTGTCCGTAGTTTTGCAATGTAAGGTCCTGTACACGTCTGCAAGTAGGTGCTCATTCTTGATGACTGTTCTGAATGCCGTCATTCATCATGTTTCAATTTCGCCTTTGATGGGTTATTTCAAGGACAAATCTCTCTCTTTTGCTTTTGCCCCTTGAAATGAGTCTGGCTTCAAATTGGGAAATTCAATTGTTAAGTTTCCTGATTCTGCGCAACTCACTTGCCCCACTCATGCTTGTGGTGAGTTATCCTACTGTCCATGTACTGTTTTGTGGTAAAGCTACACAGTATATATCCTATTTCATTATCACCAATAAAATTTAAGTTCTATTCACATTTTTTTCTTTGTGTTTACAAGTACTTTGGAACCTCTCTCTAGCCACAACTAGTAGAGATTATTCATTTAGGGCCACAAGGTAATCACATAGCCTTCCCTGTCATCTAACCAAGACTTAGTACAAATCCAATCCTAATGTTAGGATTCCCCGTTGTGTGTCTGTGCTGCGCCTCAGAACACAACAAAAATGGTGCTTACTACAGGGGCTGTAAGCCCCTCAGTTATCCCTTTTGCATCCATGTTTTCAGGTCCTTTGCCTCCGCCTATACAAGAGCCAACTTCACCTGAAATTACTAGTCCTCCTATTGAGGAATATATTGCCAACCTGCCTATTGTCCCCACTGTATTAAACCTTGGAAATAGTCCCCATCTAGTAGCCTACCCCATGGGTACCCCTGACTTAGAACAAGTCATGTCAGTAGCCCTTGGGATAGCCCTTGAAGGGGCCATTCCTCACCTCCAATTGAAGTTCAGTCAAGCAGAATACTACAAATTGATTGTGGCTCTGCAATTTCCTCAGCATCTCCTCTCAGCAGCTGGCTCTGCTGAGCACCTATTGTCATCCTTTGTGCAACCCACCTTAGCCCACTACCAAATGGTGTTAGGGCTTTATGTTCAGGATATTTTGTCCCTACAAGCAGTCGTCACTAATCATTGGGATCAGTTTGCTGCTTACTAGCAGTGGATTCACTCCCTGTTTTCCTTGGTATCCAATAATCAACAAAACTCCATTAATTCCCAAACTTGCATGGTTACTTCCATAGAGAAAATGTGCCAGTTCATCCCCAAGTATGTCAGGGAGCGTCTGCACAAGTTTCACCAGTTAGAACAGCCCTGGCAAACCCAAGTAGATTCCATCCTGAATGCCTACCTCACCAATTTCAAACAACTTGTGCAGCAGATCAATTTGTCCAGTGCTTACTCCTTCAATCAATTGCAACAAGTAGAAGACTTCACTACCAGAGGCCTCTGCAAGCTCAATGAAGAATTTGATTGAGAGAGGGCTGCTACTGCTGCCGCCATTTCCAAACTCCAGACTCAAGTAAATGAGTTGTCTATGCCCAAGCCAGATGTTTCTCCTTATCCCCCATCTGATGATCTGATGGATAGAGAACAGAAACTATGGGACGTCATTCATGAGCTTTGTGCGTCCACTTGCAGTCAGGGACGCCCAGCAGAAAAGGGCAACCTCCAGAATTAACTCATACAGAATGGAACATCCTCCATGTCAACAATTCTCAAAAATATTTTTCTTATTTTCAATATTAAAGATTATTTTTTTCTTGATTAAATAATTTACACTGATAATAGAAGCAATGTTTGGTTTTTATTTTGAGCTTTTAATTGAAATTATAAAAGATAAAGCAAAAACAAATTTTGAAATTGTCAACATGAAGGATGTTACATTCTATATGAGTTAATTCTGGAGGTTGCCCAGAAAAGCCACCGCCAGACCCTCAGGTGCTTGCCTTGACAACTAAGGTTGCTGAGCTACAGCAGGAAGTTGCCGCTCTACGCAAGATTAAGGAAACAGCTGCTAGCCCAGTTGAGGTTGTCAAAAAAGATGGCTGCTGCCCTGGACTACCAGGAACCCTCCAAATTCAATGTGCTAGAGAGTTGATTGCTCTAGCCAATGAAGTGGATCATCTGAAGCAAGACCACTCCAGTCTTGACAAGGACGTTCAAGAAATGAGTGAGTTAATTTATTCAGTGAATGACAGGTTTGCCCCTTGCCTTTTGGTGGGTATGTCTCTTACATCCCGGCTGGCTGAACTGTCCTTGGTAGTAACTGCACAGGGTCAGTGCCTGGATGTTACTGAGCAACAGACCACCCTAGCTAACAATATAGTCACCCACACTGCTGAAACCTTGACTACCCTTGAGGAAAGTGTTCGTCAGCTGTGAGCCAGACAGCCCCCTACCAAGTCCAAAGCAGAATTCTCCTTGCGCATAAATGTACTTGATAGTAATAATGGTGGTCCAACTCCTGAAGCACACTTCAAACTTACCTTTGAACAAGTCTTTGATCCCAAAACTTCTACCATTGCAGTATTCCTAACTATCTACAAAACTGCCATGAGGAGAGCCTCTGATGAGGTTAAGAAGGAACACATCTTAACCTTCCTGCACCCAACCTGTCAGGAGGTGGTAGTGCCCAAGTTGCCCACCATCAAGACTTGGGAAGAGATGAAGCTGCTTTTGATCAACAATTTTGGTGGCAACCTTAGTTTTGAAGTGAAGAAGGACGCCTTCATTCATATTGCTTTAAAACCTAAGGAGACTCTAGCTGAATTTGCAGATAGATTCTACATGGGAGAATAGCAACTGATAACTAGCAGACAGCTGGCAGCGCATGAAGCTTACATGGCTTGCGCTCAAGCCCTCAAGATTAATCAACTTCTGTGTCTCCACTTTAAGGCTCACAAGGCCATGCTTTCCTCTATGAAGAGCATAAAGACGCTATTGCAGGATATGCACCTTACCCATTCTGGAGCGGTTATGTGGGAGAATTGAGCTGCCTCTAATTCTGGTTTGTCTTCTTGTGGCCCTTGCATTCTCACTATGAACTCCCAGAATCCTCCTAGACGCCAAGGTTGCCATCACTGTGGCCAGATAGTTCACCATTCTCAAGTCTGTACCAATCCTTGGGTTAAAGGAGCTGATTCCAAGGAGCAGGCATGAAAAGAACAGTCAACCTAGAGGTGGAGAAGCTCTTGGTTGACAATTTTTCCCAGTCTCCTTCAATTACCCCCTTCATAGCCAACTCTGAGCCTGCTGACACTGAGGCTCCTCCCATTCTTCTGCTGTTCCATGATATCTCTGATGATTCAGACATTGACAATTCTGACGCCTATGGGTATTCAGTTCTTGCCGTCCCTGAGACTATTGTGGTCCCTTGTAAGTTATGTTCTGGGAAATCTACAACAACCACCAAGCCACTGCCTGAAGCCAAAGAGGTTGTCTCTTGCCCATACCTTACTCAAGCTAAGAAGTCCCCTGTGCTTGTAGAGTCTTTCAAGGAAGCAGTTGAAGTGGCTGACACTGTTTTCAAGAATGTTTCAGTCTTTCTTCCCCTTCAGACTGTCTATAAGGAGTTTCCAGGCTTGAGATACATGATCAATAAGATGTACAACAACTAGAAAAAGCCCAGGACATCCTGGCAGTCCTCCTGTCATTTGGTTGTACTACAACTTGTGTAGAGATATCTATCTAAAAGGTGAATATCAAGGCTGTCTTGGACATTGGATCTCCTGTTAATATTGTCTCCTCAAAACTTGTCAAGAAGCTTAAACTCGCCCCTGGCCTTAATTACCACCAGTCTTATGGTACAGCTGGATTGTCTATGACTTGTGCTATAGGGGCCTATTCCGCTCTCCTTATGCGGTTTGGCAAGCTACTCTTGGCTGAACCTGTTGTAGTCCTGGAGAATGAGAGTTACAACCTTCTAGTTGGTACCCAATTCCTTAGGGAGTACAATGGGATCATCAATTTAAAGGATGGCTTTCTATCTATTTTAGGGTATGAGGTCCTGTTAATCTTTGAGGAGCCTGTCAAAGTTCACGGAAAGCAACTCAAGAAGTGTGCCTTAGAATATCCCTCTGGTGTCTTCACTATAAAATACTGTACCCACTCATCCAACATGAAGTGCCCTCCTATGACTTGCCCTGCGTCTGAAGGGATTCTTCTCCTGGCCACTTCTGCTGTTACCATTCCCCCTGGATCTCAAGCTATCATAGAATCAAAGATTCTTATGAGTTACCTGAATGTAAATTCCTAGAGTTATACTCTCCTCCCTTGCTAGGCCGCAACAAACCCTACCTCTGACTGGTAATCTTGGATGTCTCTCATAAAGACCCTGTTCAATTGCTGGTCACCAACTTAACCGCTCTCCTCATACATTTTTCTAGAGGGCAGTTTGTTAGCTATGGCAAGTTGATGAATGCACCCAACTTCCTATTGCTACATTCCTTTGGTACGTTCCAAGATGTTAATTTACCTGAAGAAAAGCCCCAAGTCCTATCCTTGTTCACTGCGCAAGATTTCCTGCAGCTATCCCCAGTCTAACAGAAGGAGGTGCTTGATTTGCTAGATCAGTTTTCATATATCTTTGCTAAAGATAGCACTGATTATGGTATAGCCAAAGGAGTTATTCACCAGATTGATACTGGTGACGCTCCCCCCTTCTGCGCTAAACCATATTGCTACAGTTACGTAGAGGACCCTCAGGTGTTTAAAGAGCTCAAACAACTTTTACACACTGGGCTACTGGCTCCTTCTCAAAGTCTGTGGGCCTCACCCTTGCTCATACTGAAGAAGAAGAATGGAGGTCATTGTATTGTGATGGACTATAGAATATGAACTCCTTAACCAAAAAGGATTCTCATCCCCTGCTGTGTATTGATGATGCTCTCTGCTGCCTTGGAGGCTCTAAGTTCTTCTCCGCTATGGATCTAGCATCAGAGTACTGGAAAGTTGATCTCTCTCCCAAGGATATACAGAAGGCCGCACTAATCACTTTTGAAGGACTGTTTGAGCCTACCTGTATGCTGCAGGGACTCTGCAATGCCCCAGCTACCTTCCAACAAGCCATGTATTCCATCCTCTGTGATTTGAAGCTCTCATGTGTCCTGGTGTACCTAGATGATATAACGGTCTTCAGTGCTACCTTTAAAGATCATCTGGATCAATTCAAAGAAGTGTTCATAAAAAGTTTTGAGAGGCTGGCCTTAAACTGAAACCATCTAAATGTGCTTTCTTTAAAGAATGCCTTGAATTCTTGGGTCATGAGGTGACCCATACGAGAATTTGCCCCATGATCAAGAAAGTTGAGTCTGTTGACAAAATGCTTCCGCCCACCAACCTGTGAGAAGTTCAAGTCTTTCTGGGTATGATGGGATACTACAGACAATTTATCCCTGACTTTGCTGACACTAGCAAGCCTTTGGTTCAAATGTTACATAATGTTCCTTTAAAATGGACTGCTAGTCAGCAACAGGCCTTTGAGACCCTTAAGAAAAAACTCAAAGAGGATCCCATCCTGGTGTATCCTGACTACAATAAGGAATTTATCCTTTACACTGATGCTAGAGACCTAGCTATTGGAGCTATTTTGGCTCAACTAGATGATGAAGAAGTGGATCACCATGTAGTGTATACTTCTTTTGTCCTCAACAAACATGAGAAGAACTACAGCATCACAGGAAAAGAGTGCCTTGATGTATTGCATGCAGTCAAACAATTATGTCATTATGTGTATGTCACCCATTTCACTGTGGTTACTGATCACGCCTTGCTTAAGTGGCTGCAGCAGCTCAAAGAACCAGATGGACAACTAGCTAGATGGGCCCTTTGCCTGCAGGTTTATGACTTCACAGTGCTACATTGTCCTGGGATCTGGTATCAGAACGCTGATGGATTGTCCAGAATGCCCATCCTTGCTCTACACCCTGCTGAAGCTGATTGACTATATGAACTAATTGGGTATCCTTCCTCTTGGGAGAACAAGACAGAAGAAGTTCATAATTCCCTGTCTAAGCTATATGAGAGCACTCTCATTTTGCAATAACCAGCTCTTTAAAAAGATGTGTGAGCAATACCTGCCTTATGTACAGCCCAGTCTTTGCCTTTTGCTGGTGCTCCAAGCTCATAAGGAGACTAAACACAGAGGAATTGCCAAGACCCATGACTGGCTCCAGAAAAACTATTTCTGGGAGAACCTTTGCCTGCTGATTCCAGATGAAATTGCTAGTTGTTATGACTGCAAGCTCCAACAACCTTGAGCTGCCTCTCATGAGTTCAAGCTAGTCCCTCTGCAGCACGCCTTCAACACTGTCAGCATTGATGCCATAGGGCCTCTCCCCTGCTCCTGCTCAGGCTGCTGCTTCATCATAATTGCTGTTGATCATTTCAGAAAGTGGGTGGAAGCTTGCCCTACTAAGGAAATTACTTCCAAGACAACTGCTGCTTTCCTGCTGCAAGATGTATTCTATTGCCACAGTTGCCCTCAAGTGTTGTTGTCAGACAATGGATTTAACTTCAATGCTAAGTTAGTGACTTCTGTTATTGAGGTCTTGGGGTCCCACCAATCCTTCTCCACCCTCTATAATCCTTCTACCAATGGGGCAGTTGAGCGTGTAAATTTGACTTTGGTCTCTATCATGAGGAAACTCACTTACTCCAATGCTGCAAATTGTGATCTATACTTACCCGCTGCTCTCTTTGCCTATTGCCTCAGCAAACATTGTGTCACTGGATATTCCCCCTTTTCTATGCTGTGTAGGCGCAAGGCCACCACTCTGTTGCTCCTGGGGCCCCCTACTCTCCTCTGATAAGGCTATGGACCCTGATGCCCATATCAAAGACCTAGTCAACCGCATAATTGACATACAGGACACAATGTATACCTCTGCATATAAGACCAAGATGCTTGAGCACTCTCCTGATAATGCAGGATGTCCCCCTTTTCCTGAGTTCAATATTGGAGATCTTGTTTTCTATTATCAGCATAAAGTAGGAGGACACACTCACAAGCTAGATATGTTGTGGGTTGGGCCTATAGAAGTGACCTTCAAACGTGGGTCAGAGTACACTGTGAAACTCCTCTCTAGTGGTTGTCTGTTTGCCTGAGTACATGCCAAGTTTCTCTGCAAGTACTACCCCCTAAGGCCAATCTAGAGGGGGGCAATGCCATGAATGCCACCATTCACCATGTTTTGATTTTGCCTTTGAAGGGTTATTTTGAGGACAAATTGCTTGCTTTTGCTTTTGCCCCTCAAAATGAGTATGTTACCAAACTGGGAAGTTCAACTGTATGGCTTCCAGATTCCCTGCAACTCACTTGCCCCACTCATGCTTGTGGCAAGTGATCCTACCTTACATGTACTGTTTTATGGTGAAGCTACACAGTATATATCCTATTTCATTATCATCAATAAAATTTAAGTTCTATTCACATTTTTGTCTTTGTGTTTCCAAGTACTTTGGTGCCTCTCTCTAGCCACAACTAGTAGAGATTATTCATTCAGGGCCACAAGGTAATTGCATAGCCTTCCCTGCCATCTAACCAAGACTTTGTATGAATCCACTCATACAGTTAAGATTCCCTGTTGTGTGTCTGTGCCAGGCCTCAGAACACAAAATTCATACTCCACAGTAGGACACATCATCTCAAAAACACCATCTTGAATTCAATTTGAGATGGTGTTTTTTGCGTTAGTGCTTTTGAATCACAAAGAAAATAAAATAAACAATAAATAGTTAAAATTCATTTAAAATTTTATAATACAGCATCTCAAAAGTACACTATCTCAATTTCATTATTAGAGTCAAATTAATTAAATATTATTTTGCTAACTTTATTTACATATGAAATCACTTAGTGTGGGGCTGTTTACACCATCTCAATTTTATGGCATCTTTATTTATGCTATTTATCTCAAACTAAAATAAGCTAATTTCTGAACTAAATCAAAGCCTGTTGTATACAATCAGAAGATGTTCCTATAGTATTAATTCAAGACACTTATAATAGGAACAACCTTAAACAATGCCACTATGGTAGTCCTACTAGTGATTATCATTGCAAGGTAAAAAAAACACCTTTTTTATATGTAATTTATAACTTATCTATAAATGAATAAGGTGATAAGGATTTCTTTAATAAAATATTTTATTAGTGATTTTAATATAAAAGGAGGTAATTATGCCATTTCAATTTACATCACTTTGAATTCCACCAGGTTTCATATCACTCAATTGATTTGATGTGTGTAATGGATAGGGGAGAATAAGAGGAAATTATATATGATGCCACTTTACGCTATATCAATCCCCCTATTGAGTTTCTTGCTTTCCACCTTTAAAAAATACCTTTTAACATAATAAATAATAGTATTAAAAAATGTAAGAAGCTTTTGAAACTTTGCAAATATGTATTTTTAGGCCTTTGCTAAACAACTGGGTACTTTTTAACCCAAGTTGTATAAGTTAGTTTTTGTGAAATTTAAGTTTTACTCTTTGGCCTGGTTGAGGTAGCTCCACTGTAAATTTATTAATTTAATATAAAAATGGTCAGAACACTATGTTTTTGAGCTACAGCATCTCAATTACATCATCTCAAAAACGCCATTTTAACTGCAAGTTTTCAGTCAAAACTCAAAGTTTTGCCTACTTGCGCTGCTAATAAAAAAATTACATAATAAAAAACATTAAAATTTTGATAGTATATTTTTTAGACTTTCTATACAATTCTATGTAAAAATATTTACTTTTTTTCTAAAAAAAATTTCAATTTTTCCATTTTAAAAGCCCTCAAAATACCCATATTTTGATGCTGATATACTTTTAGATGCCTCCCAAGCCTACCACCAAAGCTACGCCCAAGGCATCTAAGTCCTCCAAGGGCAAGGTCAACCTCCCTAAGGCCAAAACTATCCCCAAAAAGCAGCCTTTGAAGGCTAAAGCTCCTCCAAAGACCCCAACATCATCACCTGAACCTGAGGAAAATAGGCCTACCCCTTCCCACTTTCAGGAAGACAGGCATAGGAAGAGGCATTAGGTGGCTCAGGAAGGGATACCACCGGGCCAGTGAGTAATGCCCACCATAGGATTGGTGCTAACTTGATAATATAGGAAACAGATTGACCAAGTAAAGACCAGGGCCCAAAGTTGGGCATCATAGAGTCCACTGATCCTGTCAAAGTAATATAGAGTACTCCAAAAAGTTGAGTGGATGTAATCTCAGCAGTGGTGGAGGGTTTCATTGGGTGGTTGGGTCAAGGGTTTAAGGGTGGAGTCATGAGGAAAAAGTAGGCAGGCAGATAATTGTACTTGTCTTTGAACAATCTTGGCAGCCTCATATATCACTTTCCTTTGCGTCCTATGTATTTGGTCTCTCTATTCCTTGCCAAGAGGTTGGCAATGATGATGTTCTTCAAGTTAAACTCCAAGTAGGTAGTATTGGGCGGGTATTTGGTAAAATCCACAGGTCAAAAGGGGGCTCCAGGGGGATGTTATAGTGCCTGAGATGGATTGACAGGTTGGTCTCTATAGGGGGTGGTCACCTGATTGTCTACTTGGCCAGAGTTGAGATGAAAGATCACTAAAACAAGATAAGGTAGGATTTGTTCAAACCAAAGGTTCATAAAACTTTATTATTGAAAATGACAATAGGGTCATCCCCATACCGCCAGAGTTCTTATACCAGGTGATTTTGCTTCTTTGCTTTTTGTGGACTTCAGGCCTGTGGACAATTTGCTGGCAGGACCTGGATCTTGGTTTTTGGTTTTGAGAGCGGCAGATCCTGGTTGTGCTTGCTCTGATGAATAGAAGTGGCAATGCTTTGTTCCGCCGCTACTCTTCACCACGTCACCTGAGTAGTTCAATTGTACTACCCATTCTGGATAGAAGACTGGCAGCTGCTGGTGGTCATTGGCAGAGTTAACAGTAGGTTTTGTTTTAACCTCCTTAAGGCAAGCTGCAACCTCTGCATAGGTCCAGATCTTTGGTGGCACAAGGTTAACAGCAATCTGGTAATCATTTGGGGAATCATCCTTAAAAATCTGGCAGGTCTCAGAGTAATTCAACAACTTGGGTTTGCAACTCAATGAGTTGGCGGGTCCCCGTCCATCCTGGGTGACTCAATTTGCCTTTGAAGGGTCAGGTTTCAATTTCAGGGCTTCTGATGTTGATATTGAACTTTCAGTCTCAATACTTGACAGACTGGCAGGTTCCCATTCCTCCTGATTGGGACAAGGCATCTCCAGCGGCCCAGGGTTTGGTCCAACTGGCAGTTTGGCAGGTGCCTGTCTACTCTGGTTGACACAAGGCATTTCCTGAGGGCTGGGGTTTGATCCCCGTGTTTTCAATACAAGTATTGAAATTTCATTCATGACACACACTCTCCCTTTGTATACTTCCCCTATGATTCCCAAGAGAAGCTGTTTTATTCCAAATGACATTCTGATCCCACATCAGAGCTTGAGGGGGGAGCAGGAACCTGAGCCTGGTGTTTGTGTGGATGATCAAATTGAACTCTGGGATGTTAACACTGTCCACAATATCTGCAACAGTAATGGCGCCTTTTTTGTGCCTACTACATTATCTGTAAGCTACCCAATAATGTCCAAAAAAGGAGGCACCGGCTTTGTTTACAAGGGCTACAGCTTCAACTGCAATGACAAAAAATCCATCTGTCAACATCACTTTAAATGTGATACCCTTGGCTGCCCTGAAAGTCTCACCACTTATGGGTTCACTAGGTTCAAAGCATTAACTGTAGGCCACAACTGCAGTGAGCCATTTGATCCCCTCTACCAACTGATCTGCAGGTTTCTTTGGCAAGTGATCCCCACCACAAGGGACAAAACCTCTACTGAGGTTGTGAACAATGTCCTTATTAATTTTAATCACTCCCAACTTGCCTCTGTTGGTGACGCCTCAAAATTACAGAGATACCTCACTGATCAGAGGTATGCTCTGAGCACTGAAGGCGTCAATGCAACATCCATTGACCAGTTAATCTTAACTGAAGAGCAGAAGCTATCCCGCCATGAACCTCAATTCCTTCTTCATGATGACAGCCCAAACGCACAAGAGCCTACCATCTGTTTTGCTACCTCTCAAAATTTATGTAACCTCCTCAAGTGCAAGACCTGGATTGCAGATGGTACTTTTTTCACCTGTCCAAAGCTCTTCAGCCAGCTTTGGAATATCCATGGGCAGGTGGGCAATTTTTTTCTTCCCTTGATGTTTTATTTCCTTCCCAACAAGAATAAGGACACATATGTCAGTGCTCTCACTATCTTAAAGAACAAGCTTGATGAAATCATCCCTACCTTGGAAGAAGAGCCCGAGGAGACTGGAGGGCACAAAAAAAGGCCCAATCACAGGAAGAGGAAGCCACCCCAAGCAACAAGCAGTCAGAAAGCCTGCCCTACCATGAATATCTGGTAGTTGCTTTTGAGCAGGCTCAGGCCAATGCTTTTATCCAAGTCTTCAAGAGCTCTCCCAGGGATGTTGTTTTCACTTCTGCCAGGCACTTTGCCACCGGCTTCAGAAATGCTCAGATCTGCATGAGCTCATCAATACAGAAGGCACCAAAGAGGGTAAAGATGTCTTCAACTACTTTTCTGCCCTTGCCTTAGTAAGAAAAAGGAAAGCTAAATGCCTTCTATAATTCCCTCCTCTGCCACCCCTATATTATTGTAACCAGGTAGCCTTCACACTTTTTATTGAGTATTTCAAAACTCAATGGGTTGGTATCTTTTAGGGAGCACACCACATCCAAAAAGGCAGTGAATCAATCCAGTGAAACTGCTTTAAGCAATTAAAATACAGCCTCATCAAGACCATCTCTTTCCTTGAAGGGTGGTTTAGCCAGTTTGCAACAAGAGTCTGGGTTAAGAAGCCCAAATTCAACAAGATCCTCATTCACTTAAAAACCCAGCAGGCTATCTCTGCCCGCCTCTTCAAGACTGGCATGAAGACCAAGTGAGATCCCCCCAAACAGAATAAGGCAGTAAAGAAATATACTGAGATCAGCACAGTGGTCCTTGCCTACTATCCTAAGGATAGAAAGCTTGAGCATCTCCAAGCTATCTCTGTTGCTCTTTCAACCAATATTTGAGCCTATTTGCAATAAACCCTTTCTTCTCAGATTTTATTTCTCTTTCAGTTTTATTATTATTTAGCTTTTCTTTAGTATTTGGGACTATTATATGCTTATTTTAAAGTATAGATCATAGTCATAATAAATGAAACTGGTTGTTTTTGGGTACATTTTGACTTTTGAGCTTTATGCAGCCTTGTTGCTACTAGTTGACCCCATATTTTATTGCACATTTGGAAACATGATGCGTTTTTGTCTAGTTGGAGTTTATTTTTAATCTTTTATATGTTTTTTAGCATCCAGCGTAGATGCCGTTTGAGATAGTGTATTTCTTAATTGTGATGCCGTAATTCAAGATGGCATATTTACTATTACTTTTGAGATAGAGTAAATCGAGATGGCGTATTTCGAGATGCATACCCTACCATGTAGCCAAAGCTTATCACTGATTTGATTAATTGCCGCTCTGAGTGCTTGCTTTGGGGGAATAAAGAGTAGGGATGCTTTGGCTCAGCCTCGACTATTGGCCGCTAGAGCTAAAACGGAATTTCAGTATATTGATCACTATAAAATAAATCTTTGAAGCAAGTGACCCAGGGCTTAGCTGAAGCAGCCCTAATAAAGAGCCACCTCAGAACTTTGATAAAATTTTTGTTCCCTAAAAAAATTGGGGTTATAAAGGTCCAAAGAAATTGGCAGGATAGTTCAGTGTTGATGACGGTATTAAAATCAAAATATCTAGCTTGCTGCTACTATTTTAGGAAGAACTAACTCTGATATATTAAGCTAAATATTTATACCTGCATCTTTAAATTACCCCTTTTCTATTACACGTCTTTTAAGTCAGGCAAGGTGTAGCCATTTGAGACTAAAAGTATCTTCAGTTATTTCAACCTTGAGAGTTGGGTATATCATCATTATTAATTGTATGTATATATAAGCCAGGTGGTTGGAAGATGGGGAAAGGGCCTGATAAGGCAGGGATCTGTTGTGAACACTAACGAAGTAGATTAACTGAAAGCCAATAGAGTAAGGGTACCACGGTGGATACCACGGTGGACAAGCTTGGGATAGGAAAGACTTGATACTGTAGTGGATATACAAACTTGGCATGTAGAGTGTATATATTTAAAGAAAATATCATAAAATAATACAGCGTTATAATGACAAGTCGTCTTCCCCCGTTTGTATTAACAGACTCTTACAAGCTGTCTCATGCCGCCTTGTATCCTCCCTCCCGCGCAATGTCGGCGTATGGAGCATTCCGTGCATCCTTCAGGAGAGACCCTAAGGACTCCCGGATACTGTTTTATGGCATGCGATATCTTATTGAAGAGTATCTTAACAGACGCTGGACTTTAGAAGATTTGGCTTTGAGCGAAGCCTTTTTTAGCACTCATAATTCCAACTTCTCCCCCTTTCCTTTTGACAATTCTCTCTTCAAGCGCTTTATCGAAGAAAACGACGGGTACTTCCCTGTCACTTTAAGAGCTTTGCCTGAAGGGACTGTAGTCTATCCCGGCACACCTGTGTTTACCATAACTGCCGAAGAGCCCTACGCCGCTTTAGTAACATTTTTAGAATCTCTTCTTAGCCTAATATGGTATCCTACCACAGTGGCCACCCTTTCACGGAGGTGTCGTGACACTATTCAAGTAGCATTTGATGCTTCAGTAGACGAGGGTGCTGATCACCCCATCAAAAAGCTTCGTGATTTTTGGTTTAAGAGGGTGTACTTCAATAGAGCAAGCTATTCAAGGCGGTTCAGCTCATCTGGTTAGCTTCGAGGGCTCTAGCACCATGCCTGCAGGCTATTATGTTCAAAAGTACTGGAATGAAGGCAAACCTGTAGCCACGTGTGTTCCTGGAACTGAACATTCAGTCATGACAGCCTATCCCACTGAAATGGTATGTTTTGTTTAAATTTTATGGCTACTTTATATGTTCTAAGCTCTTTTCAATTCCTTTAGGAAGCTATGGTTCGCTTGATTGATGAATATGGCTCAGGAACTTATGCTTGCGTCCTGGACAGCTACGACTATGATCACGCTCTCTCTTCTTTACTCCCTCAGATTGCTTCCATGAAGCTTGAAAAGGGCGGGATCATTATACTTCGTCCCGATTCCGGCGATCCTGTTGATACCGTTTTAAAGGCTCTTGCGGCCGCAGATAAAGTTTTTGGATCTTCTGTGAATCAAAAGGGATTCAAGGTACAACCGTATTTTAATTACGCTCATGTATAGGTTCTTAAAGGATGTGGCGTTATTCAAGGCGACGGAATTGATCAGGAAATCATAAAAAATATTATTAGTGCTGTTTTAGAAGCAGGATTTTCAGCCCAAAATGTTACTTTTGGCATGGGTGCAGCTTTACTTCAAGTAAATAGCTCTTATATGTTTTACTAACACGAGAAGCGCGTTGATAGAGACACAATGAGTTTTGCTACAAAGCTAAGTTATCGCTTGGGTATGGATGGCATTCATCATTCAATATGCAAAGACCCTAAAACCAACCCAGGAAAGGCATCTTTGCCTGGAAAGTTCTATGTAAAGCTTGAACCCACGCATCAGGTATTCTAAACGTAATATCTTTATTGATAAGCAGCTTCCTTGTGTATACCCCCAACCTGACGATTCTATTGAAATGGATACTGAAAATCTACTCCGTGTTATTTATGACAAAGGTCCGGTGGACGGTGCTTTTGATTCTTTCGATACCATCAGACAACGTGCATATCAACAATGGGAACACAGCCCTCCCCACTTTGATCCTATATCTTCTGAACTAAAGGCCAAGCATGAAGAGTGTAGAAAATTACGTACATCAAGTTAGCTATCAACGGCTTGATTCATATAGATTTGGTTTGATTAAATTTAAACTACAATTACCTTATTCTGGAAGCTTTTTCAGCTAAGCTTCAAAGTAATTTCAAATGGTAATATATCATATAACAGCCTTTTATAAATTATTACTTTGGTAATGTTGCCTGAATTCGTTGGCCAACTATCTTGGCTGATCCAGGTGTAGTAATTATCTAATTAGTCCTTTTAAATTATGTATTCCAATGACGACAAAACATTAAAAAATTCTTAGTCGTGTAGTGTAATCACTATTCATTGGACCTTACCCATAGTTGGAGCTTCCAGTGTGATAGCGTTAATGGCAAATTTGATGAATTTGACCAAATCAGTTAAGGCTACAAGCGTGATGTGGCGGGTGGGATGCCAAAAGAACAAAGCTGAGCTACACCTGCTTTGCCCTTTTACGGCATCCCACCTGGGTATGTGTCTAGGTATCCTAGCTGAAAACCTTTTTTGTCTTTTTAAATCTGTGCCCTTCTAAAATCTTTATTTTATACTCTAGTTGGTAAAAGGAAAGGTGTATCAGGCTGGCTGCCAAAAGAGCAAAGCTGTGCTACGCTCAGCTTCACTCTTTTACAACAGCCTGCTAGTATGTGTTTCCAGTTATAGCTGATAAAAGAAAAGATGTGTAGGCTGGCTGCTAAAAAAGCAAAGCTGTGCTACACTCAGTGTCCCTCATTTACAGCAGCCCACTGGTACATGTTTCTAGTCTGTAGCTGTTAAAAAGCGTTTAATGATGGCTGGCTGCTGGTATGTATTTCTAGTCTATATCTGGTAAAAGGAAAAATGTGCAGGCAGGCTGCCAAAAGAGCAAAGCTGTGTTTTGCTCAGCTTCACTCTTTTACAGCAGCCCGCTGGTATATGTTTCTAGTCCATAGCTAGTAAAAACTATGATTAAAAATAGGTGTCAAGTTATTTTTTTTGGACTTTAATTTTAGTATTTTAACAATTGTTATCATAAATCTTTTTAGTGAAACCCCATGGGTGATGGCAGCCTGCTAGTATGTGTTGCTGGTCTCATACCTGGTAAAAAGCTGTATAAAGATGTGTGCACTCTTATGGTTTCTTGGTAGCAATTATTTAGATTTAGTCAATGAAATAATATTAGAAATTGATGAGTATATAAAGTTCAGTAGTTTGCAGGCTACCAAAAGAAAACAGCTGTACTATCTCAACCCCATTCTTGCAAAGCTTTCAAGTTATCTTTTTCTTGTTTCCTAGCAGAATTTGTTTTTGGTAGTTTAGCAAGTTTTTTAATTTCATTATTTTATTTGTTAAAAGATGGTTCAGTGGCACATAAAGTTAGAGTTTTCCGTAATAAAAGGATATATTTAGTGTTTTTGCAACCTTTATAGAGAAATATGGGTGAATGATTTATAAATTAACCACCAACCTATTTCCATAGGTATTTTTGAATGTTTATTTTTATTATCTTTTACCACTTAAGAGCTATGGTAAAGTTTCTAAATTTATATTCCTTTATTCAATCATTGCCTTGTGTTTAGAGCTTCTACATATTAAAGGTTAATATAAGCAAGCTTGGTGGATTAAAAAATTAATTCAAAACTTTCTTTGAATTTGACATCATATAAAAAAGCTATACATAAATAATTCAAAAAGTTCTTTGATCTATGTTGTTCTGGCAGTAAAACTTTTAAAGTAGCTTAAAAAGTAGGGATTTTAAAGCTTTAGACAAATTAAAAAATACAAAAAAGATAAAGATATAGATTATAAAGTCTTTTTTAATAATTTATGATATTTTTATTACATGGTTAATCCCCAAAATATAATAATAGTGTCATTTGGAACAAAAAAGACTTAAAATCAGTCAACAAAAATATTGGTAATAAATATTTCTTGTGCTCAATAAAAACTTACCCAGCCTAGAATCTATTTGTGGCAATGACCAAGGCTTTTGTTAAATTTAGGTTAGAATCTGGCAGTTAAAAGTCTTACCTAATCCAAGATCTGATGCTGGTAAAAATATTTTTATAAAAAAGGTTAGGGATTAGAGAAAAACTTACCCAGCCCAATATTAGCTTCAGGGTAAAAGTTTGGCCTTTTAAATCTAGGCTGGTAATTTAGTGAAAAACTTACCATCCTAAGATCTGCTGTAGGCTAAGTCTAAAAGACTTGAAGGCTAGTGATTTTTTTGAAAATAGTTACCCAAAATGTAGCTTGGTTAAAAAATATTAGTGATTCTAAACATTGCTTACCATGCCCATGCTTTTACTTCAGGGCAAAAATCTGGGTTTTCTTAATCTAGGTTAGTAAATTTGAAGAAAAAAAGCTTAACTAACCTTGATTTGCTGTGGACCAAGTCCATCTAAAAAGATTTGAAGAAGATTAGTAGTTTATTCAAAAAGGTTACCTGAAATGCAGAATCAAGTTGAATTTTGAAATGAATTAGTTTTTTTTTAAAAATTTGTTAGTTACCTTTATAATCTAAAGCTAGCTTCAAGTTTAAAAAAATATGCCTACCTTGAATATCCTTGATCTACTATGCTAAAGCAGTTAACATTATATGTATATTTTGAAGCTTACCTTTATTTTGAAGTAAAGCTACAGTGTTAAAATTGAAAAAGTTAGTATTGTGTTTAGTGAAGCATTACCCTGCTTAGTTGCTTCTAATCTTATCTTAGTGGCGGAGAAATAGATGGGTTAACTAATCATAATTAATGAAGTCATTTTTAGCTCTATTGGTTATCAGTAAATTTCAAATAAAAAATTCAATAACTTCCCATAATACCAAACTGAATTAATTTACATCTAATCAATAAAAATTCTACTTTAAAGTAAACTGCTGCAGGTAGGAATGCTGTGAGACACTGCAAAGTGCCCAACAACCCCTTTGAGCGGCAGCATTGGCCATTAAACCGAACTAATTTATAAGCACAAATTTATGTGTTGTTAGCCTTAGTCAGACTTAAAATAAGGTAAGTTCTTCCAAGTAAAACATATATAAATAATATCCCCAGCAACTTGAGCGGCTATATATGATTGAACCACTATAAAAGTGGGTTAGCTTTGAATCAAATAAACTGTTCTTGATCACTTAAAATAATTTTGGGTTTTTCTGTAGTTCACCACTACAAATTTTGGAGGTCATGTCTTTCCACCTACTTGAATTTTTATGTTGCTTGTTGTTGTTTTGTGCTGGCTGTGATGACATCCCCGTTGTTGTTTCTAAGCTTGCTGAGGCTACTCCTTCTTTATCTGCCGATAAACCTCCCTCTGGGTCATTCCCTTTAGTTTCCTATTTTGAGCTGCCCTCTTCACTTTGGTTTTGGACTGCTCAGAATGTGGAGCCCTTTGGGGGGGAAGGTTATAAAGCCTGGATCTGCTCCTTTGAAGATTACTGTGTTGACTTTGGGTTATCTGATACTACTTGGTTGAAGGAGGTGGGGTCTTTCTTGCATGACAAGGCCCGCCTTTGACACCAAGGCCTCATCTTCTCCAACTGGGAGGAATGGAAACAGAAACCATGTATGCGGTTTGTTGGCCACAAACCTGATGCATGCCACCACCTCAACAAAGTCAAAATTTTCCAGTACAGTTTCATGCAAGACTTCATTGTTGCTTTTCAGGATGCAGCTAATACTGTCCTCTCTCAGCATGTTAAGTCTATTTCTGGCACTGATTGTGCTGCAGCAATTGAAACATTTCATAAGCTTATTGGGATCCCAAAATTTGAAAATGCTCTTTCATCCTCTTACGCTGCACTTATCCAAGAAAAGGAACCTAGCACCCTGGTGTGACCGTACTACAGTCACGTTGGGCTGTGGTTTCACAAAGAGGTTGAATTGTGATGATTTTCATAGGTTGAAATTCAAAACAATAGGATTGGACTTGGAGAGACTTTCTAGTATAGTAATGTATTACCCAGGAATCAATTAGTCTGTACTAATTGAGGGCCAAAATGAATATCTGAACAATTCAGATTATGAGACTAGGTATCTCAAACCGTCTAATTAACCATGGAGGTTAATTGATACCCAGGAATCAATTAGGCTGTACTAATTGAGGGCCGTAATGAATAATCTGAACAGTTAAGATTATGGGACTAGGTGTCTTAAACCAATTGATTAACTGGGAAGGTTGATTAATTGATACCCTTGAATATGATTAATGAGGATTTAATCATAGGGCTGAAATGGACTTGACTGTGTCAAGTAAAGACTTGTTGTCTTCAAACGGATTAATAACTGGTAAGGTTAATTAATATATGCTGGGAACATACAGTAGTTTTGAAAGCTATGGCAACAAGCAAAAATTCTTCAGATTTAAACAAAATGATTTTAGATTTAAACAAAATCCAAGGTGCGCGAGATTCAGGATTCAATTAATTTAAATATTTTTGGTTAATAAATGAACTGTCAAACCAAAAACAAAATTTCACTAGCCCATCATACAAAATTATATCAAACATCAAGCGGTGTAGTTCAAACCACAAACAAAATGAACTAGCACAACAACTGAAATGGATGGATGCTATTCCGGAGTATATTATAATCCAAGTAGGATTCATATGAGGCACCAACAAAAGGACTAAAATGAAACAAAATTAGAGCAATCTAGAAGCGAGATTCCACAAGCACAAAAAGAAATGAACTCACACAAGATGTGTAGTATGAGCAGCCTAAAATAGAAAAATAACAGTTTAACAGCCAATCAACAGCTATCCAATTTAGGACCAGAGGCATTTTACAGTAGTTTTAAAAGCTATGGCAACAAGCAAAAATACTTTGGATTTAAATGAAAAAACTCAGATGTAAACAAAATTAAAAATAAATAAATCTATTGTAAAATGATCTAAATATATTCCTTTTAATTTTGTTTACATCTGAGTTTTTTTTTGTTTAAATCCAAAGTATTTTTGCTTGTCGCCATAACTTTTAAAACTACTGTATCCATTTTCAAGGGTTAGCCTTAACCGTCCAGAGAGCATACATCAATTTCCTTGGGAAGCAAAGAAGAGATTTTTCTTTTGATAAAAAAGCAAAAAGGGGGCAGAATTAAATAAAACTAATGTAAATATGGATAAACTTGGCTACTAGAAAGAGAATGTCAGCCTTATAGTTAGCAGTTGATTCTACTTCAGAAAGACAGAGGGTGGGGAGTTACTATAGCACTGGATTAGGAATAAATCCACTGTACAACCAGAATACCTTAGAATTAGCAAGAGCTATATTTAATAAAATGTGACTTTCATCAAAGTTGAGCATCAATCCATGCACATCTTCATAGGTATCAAAAATTTGGAAAATTAATAATAAAATAGTGTTGGTGGCGCCAAATTCAAAACAAGTCATCTCAGATAGGGATTTGGTCATCTTTGGCAGTAATCAACACTAGTTTTTATACACCTGAAAACATTGACAGCTGTCCTGGTTACTTTGGTCCAGAGTAGCATACTTTTAAACAACACGTTAGCCTCCCAGAAAAGTTAAGCCATTAGAGATCCTGTGTCCTCAAACTGACTTCCCCATAACCCAAAGCCAAATGTGGAAGCCAACTTTAATTACCAAAACAAGACAATATGCGACGATAATCTCAACCTGGGTGACAGCTAATTGACATGGCGCTAAATATCGATCATCAAATTCTCTTTTGATCCAATTGATTGATTTTACAGTCTGCTTTTTTGTTATATCTAAAATAGTTTACTAACTATATAAGTTGTATATCTCTAAAATAAAGACAAATCATCTTAAACTTCTGAACGTTCCCATAACTTTGCTAATACAACGCTTCAACAATTAATAAATAAAAATGATTTCTATGTCATCTATACGATCACCAGCTCACCTCAAGTGATAAAGCTGTAAGGGTTGTTAGATTGGTGCTATATTTAATTTTAAAAGTTAATGATCAAGCCAAAGCTCAATTTGGCTCTTAATGATCTATACATCTTAGAAAGTAGAAATGTTAAATTTAGTTAGTGTAGTTGAGCATGTCAAACTGAGAATATAAGCCACTTGAAATAATATGATTTGTATTTAGTACTTGATTTTTAAAATGTATGGCTAACCTAACTTCAAACCTCTCAAAATGTCTTAACTAAAATTACCACCTTCAGAGATGCATGAGTTAAAGTTTGTAACAAATCTACATATTTCTTAGTATACTTTAATATGATTGGATGGTTAAACCCTTTGCTGGCAATTGAATTGATGACAAAAAACTTTGGTCAATTGCAAGCAATATGATTCAAACTTCAAAATATTAAGTAATATTTCTAATAAGATCTTTAAAAAGATATGTTTAACCTTCATTTCAAACTATATTAATCTTTAGATGAAATATTATATCATACCCATGTAGATGCATCTTATGATCAAATGTCCCATACTTCAGTGTAAGCCTTACTTGTACAGCCTCATCTAAATAATATCGATGAAATTAGCTGACACTGATAAAGTATATTGGTATAATGTACTGTGAAACTCAGAGTATCTAGATAAATTAT
>QTSX02003231.1:0-33261 GCA_014839935.2 Entomophthora muscae
CCCTTATGTTGGGAATTTTGACTAAGTAATGATACCAATTATGACAGAGATCATAGAGTAGAATTTCAGCAGCCAACTTCATAAATTTGCAGTATAAAAATCAATGATGCCAATTGTGGTGGAGCCCGTGAATATGAATTACAGCAGCCAAACACCATAAATTGGTAGTATAAAATACATGTATATTGGACCAGCAGTAGACTGCTGACTTGCAACACAATACCAGCCAATGATAAGTGATGACCCAGCACTTAGCTAGTACATGATTTGCCACCACACCAACAGAAAATTATTGCAAGCGCCAAAGCGCCACTCTACTTTTACATCAAGCGCTGAGGCACTGGGTTTGATTCCCCATAATCTCATATTCCTGTATTAATTATATTATTAAGCATTGAACCTGAAGTATGTTCATGATAGTAGGAAGTGATCCTGAAGCAACTAAACTATTCCACACCAGCAAGGGCCACCTGTGCTGGGTGAAGATGAAAATATACTATTGGTTGACATGCAATAAGCGCCAAACCTATATTACTAATTACCCAAATCAGGGGCGTATTAGAATGTCCTAGAAGACATTGCTAGCAGCTCAGGGATGAACCTTTGGGAAGGTATAAGAAGAATTAATTAATTACAATAAAATCGTCTTTTAATCTTGTTGACCCTTATCTTAATCTTTAAGTACTTCTATGTGATCAGAAGCCATTCCTTGACAATAATCATGTTTTCATTTGATCCTGGCTCTTCTGATACAATACTACTCATATCCTCACATATTACTGTATCTAAGCCAATGCCCTGTGCCCTATAATATCAAATAATTGTGGTGCTGTAATGCAAAAAGCGCGGCACCTTGCTTCCATTTTATGCAAAGAAGGGGAAATGGTACTGGGATTTTTTAGGAGGGGGCTTGGTAGGCAGAAGGAGGGAATCAATTAGATAGAACAGACCAATCTTCCTGTGGTCCAGACCCAAGGAAATAGGAGCAATTGGGACAGGTGAGATGGTCAATAACCTGATTGGCTAGGTAAATCTCATAAGATAACAGGGGCAATGTTCCCATTGCTGGTCAAAACTGATGTCATAACCAGGATGCCCTTGGAATAATTTTCTGCAGGCTGAGGGTCCACTGGGCCAGGAAAAATAATTGGCCAAGATTTCAATATGTGTGGAACCTTGCAACCAAATTCTCCAGGCTATAGGATAGACAGACCTGGTGTATTTGGGTGAGCCATGTTTTCCTGTTGAGCTGCCAGTTGTCTTAGTTAAGGTCTGCACCAGGAAAGCAGGCAATTCAGCCGGATTAGCGTCTCCTGTGTAGTTGGGAGAGATTCCAAAGATACAGGGGTTTTTTTCTGGAGCAAAAGCCATTATAAACACTCATCGACGGTGTGTGCAAGATCCTCCAGGTTGTGCAGGGGTTGTGCCTGGACACTGGCTGCCTTTTTGATTGGTCTAGGGAAAATATCCCTATCCAAAGCCAACAAGACCCCCTGGAACTTTACAATTCTACTGCCAGTGTTGGATTACAGGTAATATCCCTAAATTAGGAGCCTAGTCAATTCCAAAATGATGATCCCTTAATTAGTTATTTGTTGCTCACACCATACTTGGATGCCACCACAATGCCACTCCCTTGTGGCCCAATAACTAATCCCCACTCTTCTCAATAAAGATCATCTTATTTCATATCCTTTTTCTGTCCTCTCTTTGGATTGCTGTCTTCCCCCAACACAAATACTGAACTATAATTAGTTCAGTTGCAACATTAGGGAAAGGAAATGTATCATTTGCTTTTATTCTCAACCTTGACACAAAATGAACAAATTAAAGTTTCAAATTAGATGTAACTGATCTTAGACCCATCTGGAATATAAAATACCGCTTTTTACATGGAAGTTGATATATAATTGTATTTTTAGATTATCAATATAAATTATGATTTGTATATAAAGACGATTAATTACCAAAAGTTAAGCAGTTTATGAATTTTATAATTGAAGGTATTCACACAAAATATAAACGCATTTCGGACTGAGTGCTGTATAATAAAATGATAATATGGTAAAACCTAATCAAGGTAGGGGCGCAGATTTTTCGGTACTGGCGGAATGTAGTATGTCTTATATACAAATGTCGCTAGCAAAAGGTACCAGAAAGTAACAAGGTAAAACTCAGGCTTCAGATACCACTCTCTTCATCTAAAAAAGTAAAGTTTAAGTAGATGCCAAGTTGTTTTAAAAAAAGTCTGCGTAAAGGAGACTTTTTACCTTGGCCATTTTGAGGAATAAACAAACCCGCCCAGCTGTAAAATTGAAATATGATTCTTTTTAAATCATACTGCTTGACTAAGTCGTGATTTTGTGAGGGAGCTGGGGCTATCCAGTTCTGTGATGCAGCTGATTGCGTCAGCTCAGTAATGTTTTCTTCATCCTCTTCTTTTATACTATCCATGAGGGTAATACAAGTCATTTTTCTTCTGTAGCGCTCGGCTTTTGGATAAAGGTTTACTGGGGTATGTGTTCGATAAAGGCAGAACCCCATCTTGGTCAAGGAAAACTTTGTGCGGGGTTTTCTACAATCCTTGCATGACACTTTGAATTTTTTACATTGAATGGTTCTGTCCCAATAAAAGTCGCTGGATCCGTCACAATAGATATATAAAGAAGCTCTAGAAAAGCGGCTTGGCGAATAGATACTCCCTGATTTTTCTCTTTAAACAACCTGTATCTAAAAATCAATACTGCTTTAAAAGTGATTCATTACCCAATTTTACTTCGTCTTCGATTGCTTTAGGGGTATGGGTAGAGTTAACCCGGAACTGTAATAGTTGAGATATTGGGGTTCTGGTCGTAGCAAAACAAGTCCGCATCCTGTTTAGTTGAACTCGCTTAAAAAATTCAGGAGTAAAAGCTGCTTTCAGATTAACTGTCTGGTAGGTTTGGCTGTTATCCTCAGGGCCAAGGTGCTTCACTTCACCGCTGTCAAAAAAGCTTAACATGTCTAATATTTTTCAATGAGAATATGAACTTGATGCGTTAATCTCAGACTTTTCTGTTAGTTAAAAGTTAACACCAAAGGGTTAAGTTAAAATGACCTAGTCGCTTTGAGAGTAAATTAAATAAATCGGTTAAACCGATGGGCTTTTACTGGCGAAAACTGAAGTAGGAGTGAGTATAAAATTAAACCTCCAGCACCGCAACTTTACACATGCCAACTTATAAATGGCTAAATCAAATCGAAAATTTACCATCACAGGCTCAACGGTCCTAGTGTGTGGTAGCTTGGGTTGTAATTCGCATGATTTGATTTCCAAATTCGACTCATTCATGTTTTTTAATTAAGCTCCTCATTTTTCACCACATTAAATAATACACAAAATCAAGGTTCACTTTTTTCTATCAAAGTGAATAAAAAATAATGGAGCTCAATTTTTGTTTCACTTGAGAAAAAGAGAAATCAATTTACATTTCATGTAACTACATGGCTGATTATAGTATGGAACTATCCTTTTCATTTGGCTTGTAAGAATTTATTTTATTTAGATTTTTATTTGTCTTATAAGTTGCTAAGCAAATGATTTAATTTGGTCTCCAACTGCCCCATTTACTGATATAGTACTTTTTAAAGTAAATTATTAAAAAATGTATCATTAATGTGCTGTATAAGCAGGATTCTATGAGGGGGAAATAAAGTGATACTAGATAATAATGTTATATCAGGGCCCTCCCCCAATCCTGCCCTTCACTGGTTGGTGAGCTGACATGAGGTTGGAGCTTGGGGGGCTAGATACAGAAAAGGCTCCCACTTCAGAAGATATGACATTACATACCCTGTAAGGGTACATCTATCCAGGTGAGGAACAACAGAGTCTATGAGTCCAGAGATTTTCAGATAAGCTAGGCTCAAGTAGCCTTGTAAAGTTTTAGGTGTCTGTAAGAGAGGGGGACTAGACTAACAAAGACTGGCTCCCATCCTGGTGGGACCAACCACCAGGATGCCATCCAGTGCAAGACTGGGATAGCCGCTCGAAGGGGCCTCCCAAAGGAGACTGGATGTGAAAGGGGAGGGAAGTATGCATCCAAAGCCATGACCATGGCTCCAGTAAGTAACCACAGAGAGTGATCCCGAGTGAAAGGGGCCTCTGTATTTGACTCAGGGATTTGGCGCAAGGGGGAAGAATTGACCAAGTCAGAAGAAGGAGTTTCAGTAGTCACAGATTCTAAAGGTGGCAACAACTCTTCAAAATGAGAAGACAACCAAGAGAACAACCCATAGGATCCTGGTTTGATGAGAATCTGGGTGAGATGCTCAATTACATTTGCAAAAAGACCAGGAATAAACTCAGAAGATCAAGAAATCAAGGAAAGTTTGCTTCAAAAGACTGGGTTTGAGGACCAGAACAAGAGGGAAATGGGCACCAGTATCCACACAGCCATCTTGTACCAAGGTGACAACATGATTTCAGCGGGTGCCCATCTTTTGCTAAGACTACTGGGCGGACGGACTAGGTGCACTGGTAAATAATAGGAAATGATCCAAATTAATATACTCAGAACAATTCCCAACAAAAAACAATGGGCAGACGGGCAGGTGGGCCAGAGAAAGCGGGAGGCGGGGACGACAGCGGGAGTTGGGATAAATACCTTTATTGTTAAACAAACTTTAAAATACAAAAGATTTGCAAAGTCAGGAGTTTATTCAACAATTGGAATTGGTAAGCAAGGGACCTGACGGCCCATGCTTTCATTTTATGCAAAGGGGGGTGTGATAGGACAGGAGGGGTTATGAAAGGGGCTATCAGAGTGCAATCTAAAGGGGAACCTATTAAAGAGTACTAGCCAATCTTATCTTGGTTTGAGACTCAGAAAATAGGGGCCGTGGGGCCAAATGTAAGACTCAGCCCCTTAATTGGCTAGGAGCCTTCCAAGGACTCAGGGTGCATATTTCCCCTAATGCCTTCCTCTGACGTCTCCACCGGAGAGCTCCGGAACCCAATTGTTTTGGACCAGGGGACTCCCAGGCCGGAGGAATTAGCTACCTGGGACACCACTGGTTGCGGGTTTTGGTACCCAATTTTCCTGGGCCGCAGATTTGACCTTTCCAACTTCATGTGGCCCGCATTTTTTTGTTGGTTTGCTAATTGTTTCAGGACCGGGCGACACCAGGACAACAAGCAATCCAACCAAATTAATGTCTCTTCTGCAGTTGGAGGGGACTCCAAAGGGGAAATGAGAACTTCAGCCAGGAAGGCCAACACAAAGCGTTTGTCTACCGTGTGGGCCAAGTCCTCCAGGTTTTGGAGGGGTTTTGCCTGCACGCAGGCCACCTTTTTTGATGGTCTGGGAAATACATCCCGATCCAGGGCCAAAGGTGGGCCACAGAACTTTACAGTGTCATACTAGAATGTATAGATGCTTTATCTACCTTGGATGTAAGAAGTGAAGAGAAAACAGGTTTCATGAATAACTATATATTAGATTGGTTGTCTATGTAAAAAAGTCTTGAGATTTATCTTTTCCAGTAAACAAATAAAGTCATCTTAACTGAAATTGCCCATTTCTGGAAGAAAGCACCCAAGAAAGTATCCCAAAAAAACCATGAAGTGTCTGGCTGATCTAGACTAACAGGTGGTCAAAAACAGGTTGCAGCAAAGTGTGTGTGGGTTATGCTGTAGTGAATCCTGATATTCATGCATTATCAATTTTGCCTTTAGCAGAGTCACATTTTGAGTGCAAAATCCTTCAGTTCCCTTTCTTGACTCAAAATGGGTTTCACTTCAAATTGGGTGAAGGGCTCATTTACATTCTGACTGGTGTCATGAGTAATTTTTGACCCATTTATGAGAGTGACCAGTGATCTATCTGTTTTTCTACTTTTTTGTGATAAACATTTGTCATATAAGAATCATTCAGATTCATACAATAAAATTAAGTTCTACTCACACTTTTTATTTGTGTTTATTTTTGTATTTTGGTGTCATCTCCTTAGTTTTATCTAGAAGAGATTTCTGATAATCATAATTCCTCTGGCCTTAAGGTAAATTCTTTAATCATCCCTGGAAGCTAACCTCCAGCTTAGTACAAAACCAATCCTACTGTTAGGATTTTCTGTTGTGTCCCTTGGCCACGCCCAAGTACACAATATTTGCTAATTTTGTCAAACAAGTCAAAAAAGGCTTGAAACCCTCAAAAACAGGTAATTTGGTGCTTTTTGGCACCAAAATTAATTTATGACCCCACAAAATTTTCAGTAACTTCTGGGGCTTGGTGACAAAAATTGAGGCCTGCAACATTATTTCCAAATCCCAGTTCTAATATTGATTTACAATTCCCTAGAACTATTTTAGTAGTTCAATAAGAACTATAATGTTAAACCTAATATCAAGATTTAAAGTTTGAAGATATTTATCCCCCAAAGTTAAAATTTCTTATTGCTTACATGCCTGTGCAGTACCTTGCAGTTTGTGACATTGATTTTGTGGTTTCTGCGCCTTCTGCACTGATTTTGGACCCCCTTCCTTCAATTTTGAAATTGAAAAATCATGGAACTGATTTGTGAGATTGTGTATTTACAAAAACCAGTCATAATTTTTCAAATAATTTTATTCTTATGTTATGCCCCAGCTTTCTTTGGCTATATTGTCCCTCTGCCTTTGCTAAGAGGTTTCTGTCTGCAAATTTCAACTTAACAATTTTTGTTAATTTTAAATTCCTTGATGATTTGGTATTTTATTCCCCATTTTGTTAGTTTTTCAGAATTTTAAAAAGACTCCACCATGACATCCAGGATCACTCATATCAATACCTTAGTTTTAGAGTCTCTTAGATCTTTAAAAAACTTGAAATTATAAACTGAATCTGATAATGATAACCCATAACAAACTGGTTTTTGGGAAAGTAGTTTAAAAGCCAATAAATTATTTTTCTTTTCCCCTTCAACTTGGAAGTGTTAATTTTCTGCTCAAATTAGTCTCAATTTTATTCTCAGAGACTGATCCATCTTTCATATTGAATATTCAAGATGAAAACTTATTAGTTTTGAGTCAAAAAGATTAGCTGGGTCAATCTAATATGATCTTACTACAAATGTAGCCATGTTTTGTTCCATAAACAGTTTCCAGGATCTTATATTTAGCAGTTAATTTTGAATAAGCATTAAGAAGTAGATGACATTGCCAAATAATTGGATACAGTAGGTTTAACAGCTATGGCGCTAAGCAAAAATGACTCAAGTTTAATCAAAATCCAAGTGTCAGTTGTCATAACTGTGCTGTTTTAGCAGAGTTACAAAGGGGAAAAATACTTGGAAACTAGATAACATTCTTTATTGAGAGATAGGTATTATATAGTCATTGTGAATTGTGGATAAAAGGAACATGATTGTGTTGATCACAAGGTGGGATAGTGAAGGGGGTGGCCTAATCCTGGTAATGAGTCAAGCGCCAAAACAAGGTATCCACTGTGAGGGATCAGCTTCTGTTCATGTTGTTGGATTTGGAAATTTGAGTCAACTTCCTAGTTTGGCTTCAAGTGAATAGATAGTTGGATTGCAGGTCACAAATCCACTTACTCAGAACCTTGCTGATGGGTCAAGCCTGCTGTTTTGACACCCCCCCGACTGAAGGCCGGCCTCCTCTGGGGGCAGGTTATCAGGGAGGTTGTTGGGAGCCCAGGCGCCATACTATACTAATTGTTGTTTGGTGGTGGGTAAGATGGTCTTGCATTGTTTTTGTCTTGCTTTGAAGGGTCTTAGGCAATCATGGCAGAGAACTTTGTCTTGTTTGCATTTTCTAAGTCCTTGCACGAGGTAAGTGTTGTTTTTGTTTACCTTTAAGTTGATTTCTGGGCCTACTTTTTCTGGCTGTAATTTACTCTTGTCAGTATTCATGACCCAGACTTTGTTGTCAACCTCACGTCTGTCTTGGATGGGTACAAAGGTCTTTTTTAGACATTTTTATTCTCTTTCTGATTGATTGCTATTAGCCTGTATGACCTGGGGATCTGAGCGGGGTGGAACTTTGCTGGAAATTTCCAACTTAGGTCCTGATAGTGCTTGGATGATATTGGGTTGTGTGCTATAAACTAACTTGAAGGGGCTTTCCCTGGTGGATCTGTTCACATGGGTTTGGAATAAAAGCAATGAAGTTGGTAGCTGCTTATACCAGTCCTCAGGTCTCCTGGCAGTGAGCTTGGCCAAGGCCTGAACAAGGCTGTCATTCAGCCGCTCCACATGCCCATTGGCCTGAGGATAGTAAGGTGTTGTCACTGTGTGCTGGGCCCCATTATTGATGAGGTATACATTAGTATCTTCAGAGGTCAATTATTTCCCTTCATTGGTTATCAGGAGTTCTGGCTTTCCAATCTTGCTGATGATTTCTTTTCATATGAACTGCCGCACGTCATTGCCTTTGTGTTTTTTTACTGCTTGTGTCACTGGCCATTAAGTAGCAAAGTCTATTGTTGTGATGATGTATTTCTTTTTGCTGTGTTTTCCTGGCATGGGGCCCACAATGTCTAGGGCCCATACTTTGAAGGGTAGTTGCAAACAAATAGATAGTACTGATTTAGGTGGGGTATCACTTTTTTTTTTGAAAATTTCTCACATAATTTGCATTGGTCTAAGACTTCCTGGACATCCTGGTATAGGGCTGGCCAACATGCTTTGTGTTTGAGGAAATTATATAGTTTGTGGCTTTTTGTGTGTCCTAAGTTTCTGTGATAATGTAGGATTGTGTCAACTTGCTGATGTGTGGGGATATAAAGGATGGTGGTATTGTTGGTCATTTTTTGATGTAGGGTTCCATACATGTCTGCAAATAGGTGTTCATTCTTAATGACTATTTCTTTTGTTATGTCTGTTGTTCCGGGGGAGAACCCTCATCTTTTGTCCAGAGCACTAGGAGAGGCCAGTCTAGGTCAAGCCCATTCTTGCCTCTTGTAGCTCTGACATACAGGCGCAAGAGTGCATCTGTCATAGCAAGTTCTGGACCAGGCTTATATTGTATGACCATATTGAACCTCTCCAGAAGTTCCATACAGGGGCTTGACAACAGGATGAGTTTGCTTGTGTTTTGAAGTATATAAGCAACTTGTGGCTGGTCAATGCTGTGAATTCCCTATCATTCTAGGTAGAAACGCCATTTGACCAGGCAGTGCACAATTGCTAACAACTCCTTGTCATGTATAGGGTATCAGCACTTGTTGTCTGTCAGTTTGCGTGATTCATAGGCTACAGGAAGGAAGTCATCATCATGGTTTTTGTTTTTTATTACTCCCCCAATGGATGTGTTAGAGGTGTCTGTCTCCATTTGATATTCCCTATCATGTTTGGGGTATTGTAGAATGGGTGCTATTGTGAGCTTTTCCTTAAGACATCTGAAGCAAAGATCACGTTGGGGGTCCATACAAGTTAGATTTGGCGCCAGTTATGGCAGACAGGGGTGCAGCCAGGATGCCACAGTTGGGTATGAATTGTTGTACATGGGCAACCATTCCCAGGAATGTTCAGAGTTCCAAATTGTCCTTTGGAGGTGGCATTTTGCAAATGGCCTGGATTTTCAGGCTGTCAGGTTTGATGCCATTTTTCAAAACTATGTGTCCTAGGAAGGACAACTGCTTGCGGAAGAACTGACATTTGGAGGGTTTGGCTAGAAGCTTATGTTGCGCCAGGGTAGCAAAGACTGCCTTCAAGTCCTTGTGGTGTTGTTCTACCAAAAGACTATAGAAAATAATGTTGTCCAGGTATAACAAGGCGTGCTTGCCAATGTGGGGGGCAAACACCTCATTCATGAAGGTCACAAAGGTTGACAGGGTGTTTGTCATTCCAAAGTTGAGTACCACACACTTGTATGAGCTGTATTTAGTGTGGAAGGCTGTTTTGGGTATATCTTCCTCCTTAATACAGATTTGATTGTAGCCTGCGGTTAGGTCAATCTTGGAGAAGACTGTGGCTCCACCCAAGGTGTCAAAGAGGTTGTCAATAAGTGGTAGTGGGTAACAACTCTTGATAGTGGCTTTTTTTAGGGCTTGATAGTATGTGACTAGGCGTAGGGCACCATCTTTCTTTGCCACAAAGAATACAGCAGCACCAAAAGGGAACTGTGAGGGGCGGATAAGTCCTTTCTCCAACGCTTCCTTGAGGTAAGCGCGTAGGGCATTATCTTTGTTTGGGGTAAGGCAGTAGATGGGTTATGCCTTAGGTAAAGCTCCTTTGAGTTGGATGGAGTGTTGGATGTGTTTCTCTGGTGGTAAATCTGGTAGAGCCTCTTTGAAGATTTCTGGATGATAGGCTACAATTTCACAATCCTGAGGCGTAGTGGTATCTTGGTGGTCCTTGAAGTGTATGATCTTGTACTTGCAGGAGTTTCAGTCAATTGCCTTGAGGTTCTCCTTTTTTTCTAGGGTCCCTGTGATGCGTACAAAGATGTGGTCACGTAGGAGTTGATCTACAGAGTCTGGGTAGATTTGGTGGTTGACACCTTTGCGCTTGATGGTCAGTACCAAGGTCACCCAGTCTACATGGAGATTGTTCCTTTGCAACTAGTCCAGCCCCAGCACAATGTCAAACTTGGGAAAATCATTGACAGGGCCCTGTATGGTGGAATGTAGGTTCTCTAGCATGACAGAGAATGGAGCAGCTTCCCTTGTCACAGCAATGTGATATTCATCAGCTAAAACCATGTTCTTTATCTGCAAAAGATTAGTGGTTAACTTGGACTTGTCTACAAAGCTGCTATTGACTAGGGTTCAATCTGCGCCCAAGTCCAGGAGTGTTGAGCCTGTGCAACTGCAAAAGCGGAAATAATAAGACATCAGTTTATTGGGGTTTCTGGCAATAGTGTAAAGTACTGAGTCTTCTGAGGGCACTTGGATCATTGGGCATTGATCCACGTCCTCGGGTCAATACTCATTGTTGGGCAAGTCAGGGGTTTTGTGGGGAGAGCTTGGCTTGCTTAGTGCTCTCCCTGGGCCTTTCCCCTTTCTTGATTGTCTTGTGTGGCAGTGATACGGAAATGGGTACAGTTTGACTGGATGTTGTTCCCATTTCCATGTCCATTTGAACTTGCAGGTTTGTGGTTTGCATTGTTACTGTTGTTCCCAGGAGGCAGTCAATTAGAGGGCCCAGCTGGGTGAGAATCTTTGGGTTGCTCTCTCTTTCCAGTTTGCGCCTTGTGGAGAGTGTTGGACATTTGTTCTGCTTTCTCTGCCTCACAATACAGACTTTGCAAGTTGGTCACTTGGTCCAGGTTTACGTGTCTCATTAAATGTGACTTGAGTGTGTCATAGTACATGAGGTGGTTAGCTGGAGTATCAAAGGCCATATATGAGAGGGAACATAGTCAGAGTTCCTTGTAAGCTTGGGTGAGCTCCTTCACTGTGCCTGTTTGGGTCAGATTCTTTACTTGGTGTATAATCATGAGTGTGGTATCCTTCAGCACAAATCTTGCCAAGAAGTCTTGTTTGAAGGTATCCCAATTTTTTTTGTTGTGTTCTTCATGCCACTTGTTTCACCATGTGCCAGCGTTGTGAGTCAATCAAATGGAGATTTCTGCAATCCAGAACCGTTGTGGGTATTCCATTTGGGCCAGCTTGCTTTGGGCAGATTGAATTCATGCCGCGGTGTTATTGTTGTTGACTCCAGCAAAAGGTTCCAAGGCAGCGCTTTGAAGTCTCTGGGCTACATAGGCTGGCACAATGCTTTCATCAGTTGCTCAAGGAATGGCGGTGAGTGCTTGGAAGAACCCTTGTGCTGACAGGGCATTGAAGGTGGGGAGTGATATCACCATGTTCTGATAAAGGACAAAACCATCAGGTATCTTGGTATCAGGTGTATACGGTGTTCAGTCTAGCAGGAGGCCAGACATGATTCTATCAAGGTGTCACAAGTGACAAACTCCTTTCAACTATGATAAACAAAAGGCCTCAACCATGTGAGTCAAACCCTGGCCTCTTGCGGGCTGCCAGCCCACAGGGCCAGCCGCCCGGCTGCCCGCAGTTTTCGGGGTTTGAATCAGGATCGGATTTGACTTCAGAGAATCCCCTGAAGTTTGATGAGCCAATTTTGCCTACAATGATGCCTCCCGCACTAGGGGTTCCTGTTAACCCAACCAATCAACAGGCCGGGTTAGCCACAGACCCCAGAATAACCCAGGCCACTACAGAAGAAGAAACAAAGATACCTTCTATAAGAAACGGGCCACCCAGAGATGACCCGTCCCGTGACCTGGTTAAGGAATTGGAATGCTCTAGTTGCAAGTCTGCCAATGAAATAACCCCCGCAATTGTTGCCACCAAGGGCTGTGAAGATCTAGTAGATGGGGGAAACCCAGGCCATGAAAATCTTTGAAAGTTTTGCCTTGGCAGATGGGCATACTTATACCCTGGGCTGCCAGGAAGAGGCCCATTGCCATCCTTACAATAAAGTGACATGAACCTTTGGTTCAATAAGATCATACCATACTTGTTATTAGTTTTATTTTATCTTCAGTCTACTCATTGCAGCCCCGTTCCCCGTGCTCACATACCCCTAGAAACTGCGGACCAGCCGCCTGAACTTTACCGACCACCAGGAGTTCCTTTTGGCCCAGTACATTTTACCGAGTACCCACCCAACCTGGCGTATTTGGAGTTTACTCTGGAGGAGATCCTTATCCACGACCCTGAAGCTAGAACCAGAGAGACTGAAACCATGTACAGAGAAGGCGTTGAAATCACAATACCTCCTCTGCTATACCGAGACAAGTATAATTTCCTGCCCGTGTATTTAGTTCCAATGACGCCGCCCCACACCCCGCGGCCCAACCACCTGCAAGATTCCGTTGCAACTGATGAATCCACCTCTACCCAAATATTTGGAGTGATGTATATCACCCTCACTGGATTGATTGATTCCATGGTGCCTACAAGCAGAACTTGGGCAATACTTGGGAAAAATGTTATCTTATATTGTAAAGTTAGCCCCAATCCTGTGGTGGGCTCTCCCTTCTGGGCCCGCGGGCTGACCGCCCGCAAGCTCTCAGGAACCCCCCTCAGGTTGGATCCCTGACACAAGGATTTTTTGGCCGCAGCAAGTACAGGCAACAGGCAGAATTTTGGAGGATAAAGTAAGATAGAAAACCTACTTCTGCTACCAATGCTGTAAATGTGCTGTTTTAGCAGAGTTACAAAAGGGAAAAATACTTGGAAACTAGATAAAATTCTTTATTGAGAGATAGGTATTATATAGTCATTGTGAATCATGGATAACAGGAACATGATAGCGTTAATCACACGGTGGGATAGTGAAGGGGGTGGCCTGATCCTGGTAATGCTTAAAAGCCAAAACAAGGTATCCACTGTAAGGGATCAGCTTCTGTTCATGTTGTTGGATTTGGAAATTCAAGTCAACTTCCTAATTTGACTTCAAGTGGCTGGATAATTGGATTGCGGGTCACAAACCTGCTTACTTGGAACCTTGCTGGCAGGTTAAGTCTGCTGTTTTGACACAGTGTAAAATATACACTCTGTTAACTGGAATTTTGAATGATAATGGGCAAAATGGCTCAGTATAGCAACAAATGACTCATACTACAAGAGAGGTATTTTAGATACAGTAAAATATGCATGGAATTACAAAAAAAGTGGTTTGAGTTGTCCTATGATGTACATATTATGTACAATGAAGGTCAACTCAACCCATTTTATGTTTGTAAATTCATAAATTTTGGTTTGTATCTAAATATTTTTGTTTGGAGTGTGAGAACTTTGTTGTTGTGTTGACCCATTTTGTCTATTAACGCCAAAAGTACCTGTTAACAGAGTGTATATTTTATACTTATAGTTAGAATTTTTTAAATTAAGTCCATTTTGTTTTAATATAAAGTATTTTTGCTTAGTGCCATAGATTTTAAAACTACTGTAATAATGATCTAAATTATTAAAGCAAGGACCTGCTTCAAATTATTTTAAATATAAGAATACAAGGGCTCATATTTAAAAAAATCAAATGTAGAGCTTAGATTAGAGTTCTTGCTGTCAAAACAGCAGGCTTAACCTGCCAGCAAGGTTCTGAGTAAGTGGGCTTATGACCTTCAAACTGACTATCCAGTCACTTGAAGCCAAACTAGGAAGTTGACTCAAATTTCCAAATCTAACAACATGAACAGATGATGATCCCTCACAGTGGATACCTTGTTTTGACGCTTGACTCATTACCAGGATTAGGCCACCCCCTTCACTATCCCAGCTTGTGATCAACACAATCATTTTCCTGTTATCCACAATTCACAATGACTATATAATACTTATCTCTCAATAAAGATTATTATCTAGTTTCCAAATATTTTCCCCTTGTAACTCTGCTAAAACAACACAGCTACAACATTACTATTCAATTGATGATAAGGTTCAAAGGCAGAGTCTAATATTCTAAAAAAATATCAGTAAGATAAAAAACAATGAAGATAATAAGTCTTATATTAGTTTAAGTTGAAGGATTTAATAAGCAAAGCATCTAACTAATAAAGTAGTTGGAATGAGAAGCATGGGATTTGATTGATATTTCTGATGACACATTATCTATCTACTTTGTATAACCTTAGTTTTCTAGTTTTCCTTTTGAAATGGCATATATCAAGGCTAGTGTTGCAACCAAGGTTCAAACCTTGCCTGCTAACATATCTTACAATACACAGGGGGCACTCAATGAGTCGCCCCTTGACGTATCTAACGTTATGAATGAATCTGATGGCAATGTCAAATGGTGGGCACTTCATCCTAATTATGAGCGTTGCCAATTTGACCTGCTGATCCCCGCACAAGTTATTCCTTGGCTTTAAACCTTACATGGAACTCCCCACTATGCCACCCCCTTTTGGCCTTGTGGCTTCCCCATTTAGTATATTAACCACAATATCCTACAATAAACAATACCTTATTCTTATTATTCTGTCCTTTCCTATTGGACTGTTGTCTTCCCCAATTCCAAATACTAAGTCCTCATTGGTTCAGTTGCAACAATGGTAGCAGAAGTAGGTTCTGACCTATTTTAAAAACAGAATTCCCACCAAGAAAGGACAGAGTACGGGCCGCATGGCTACTCCACAACAAGAGACGTTCCTTCCAATCCCCAAGGGGGACATTCCCGAAGGTTATGTCATCTATCAGGATCAGTTAGTTCTTACCAGTGTATACAATTGGCTCCGCCTCGGGCAGCGTGACGCTAGCGTCATCCTGCCACAGTTGAATCTGTTGCAATGTATGCTCAACCTCTAACTAGAATCCTTCACTGGCGGTGTTGAAGGAGCTGACATTGTCAGTTGGCTCCAGTCCACTGAAACGCGCCTCCGTATCTGTCAGGTTCCTGAGTCCCAGTATAGCAAAACCTTCTCCCCCATTATCTTGGGGACTTCCCTCCCTAGCCATCAAGCAGACTGGTTCTGTCCCTGAGTATCTTGCTGCGTGACAACAAGCCCTTGCTGCTGCCCCCAAAGCAGTGACCAATGGGAACACCATGTTGCTCACTCTCATTGTCAATGGGTTAAAACCCCATATTTGCAAGCGGGTTCCTGTAGGCCGCTGCACCTCTATTGACAACTGTTATAAAGCCATTGTAGAGGCCAGTAACCAGACTTCAATGGGCTTCTGCCGCACCAACAATACTCCACCCCAACCATGTCCTGCATCTAACAATGGCCAAGGTCAAGTGGGCGGTCACCAACCTTGACAGCAAGAAGGTGCAGCTAAACACCCCTGCGAGGGGGAGCTCCAGCTAGCGCTAATTGAGGACCAGGGAAAAGCCTGGAGGTTGTAACAACAAGAGGCCTTACAACCCTGACTGACCCGCCCTCTCAGCCCTTGCTTGCAAAGAACTCCTGCGACTACAATCTTCACGAGGTCAAAACCCTAGACGTCTTTCAGGTCCATAGCAACGACCCCGTGTTGCAAGCCGCTCATTCTGCAAATAAAGTAACACACTTGTCCTATCCCTTCCATTTCCATGGAAACACCCACAAGTTACTGGTAGACACCGGGGCTGATCACACCATGGTAGATCAGGCGTTTGCTGACTCCCAGCAATTAGACCGAGTACCCAGCAGATTCAAAGCAGTACATGTAGCTGATTCCCGCAGAATTGCCATCACCCACAAGATGGTACCCTTCTCCATAAGAATGGGGAACGTCCAGGTTAAGCTCTCTGGGTCAATAATGGCAGGGCTCAGCCACAATATCATTGCTGGTCTTGACTGGCTGCAGTAAAACTGTCCCTATATTTTTTAGGATACCTCTGTCATCACCCTCAATAGAAATGGGGTGGGTTTTCAGATTTACCCCATGGAAATGAACAAACTACTACATGACACTGTGTTTGTCAGAATGACAGAAACAGGCTCATACAACTTCAAGGGGGGAAACTAGACTTTAACCAATGTTCAGTCAAAGTTATCCGTGCAGAATCATCTGAAGTCCCTCCCTTGTCAACATCACCACCACCAGCACTTGCCACACTCCTCAAGGAATACAAGGACGTATTCAGTGAAACACTCAAACAACTACCTCCACCCCGGGAGATCCAGCATGCTGTACAACTTCAAGGATTGTTGCCTAAAGCACAACCACTATACCGTCTCACACCAAAGGCAGACAAAACCCTCCGCCAGCACCTTGTGGACGCGCTTGATAAGGGATTCATTTGCCCCTTGCTCTCTCCATACGGGGCAGCAGTCTTCTTTGTAGCTAAGAAGGATGGGTCTCTTTGCCTGGTCACAGACTACTGCACCCTAAATGAGGTGAAAGTTAAAAATAAGTACCCCCTGCTGCTGATTAACAACCTGTTTGATACACTTGCAGGCGCAAAGGTCTTTAGCAAGATCAATCTCACCGTGGGGTACAACCAGGTCCGCATTGCACAAGGGAATGAGGCAAAAACTGCCTTCTGCACACGCTACGGGTTGTTTGAGTGTTGTGTCATGAACTTCGGAATGACCAACACTCACTCCACCTTTGCCATGTTGATGAACAAAGCCTTTGAGGAACTGATTGGGAAGTGTGTGGTTGTGTACCTTGACAACATTATTGTCTTCAGTCAAGATCAAACCACACATCTCCAACATCTCCGTGCTGTCCTCAACACCCTTTGGGAAAACCAGCAAAAAGCTAAACCCTCCAAATGTGAGTTTCTCAAGTCAGAGTTATTATTCCTTGGGCACACCATCTCTGCCCAAGGGATAAAGCCCAATCCTGCCAAAATCAAGGCAATCACTAGCATGCTGCCCCCCACTGATGTGGGCCAAGTGCAAACATTCCTGGGCATGGTTGCCTATGTACGCAAGTTCATCCCCAATTGCGGGGAACTAATTGCACCTCTCACTGAGCTCCTCAATACCAAACAATGCTTCCATTGGACCCCCACCAGAGATCAAGCCTTCAAGATGTTGAAGCAAAGGCTCACAACAGCACCAGTACTGCAGTTTCCCAACTGAAACCTACAGTACAAACTCAAGACTGACGCCTCTGACAGGGCCATAGGGGGTGTGCTAAGGGTAGAAACTGACAATGGCGTCTTCCTCCCTGTAGCATATGAATCCAGGAAGCTCACTGATTTGGAACAAAGTTATCCCATCCATGATAAAGAGTTGGCAGCCATTGTACACTGCGTTGAGAAGTGGCGCTGTTACTTGGAAGGTGCGACCTTCCCACCCCGCGTTCTGACGGACCATAAGTCCCTCCAGTATTACAACACACAGTCCCATCTGGCACGCCGCCAAGCAGGATGGGTTGAACGTCTGTCCCCCTATCAATTACGCATCAAATATAAGCCTGGAAAAGAGCTTGTTACAGCCATTGCTCTTTCACAACTCTACGTAGCGTTCATCACTGGGGATGACGGTCTGGACCCCAACTGGCCCATGCTCTACCTGCGCCCTGAGGCAACCTGCTACAAGGGCCTTAACTTGGTCACCATCTCCAAGATGAAGGATAACAAGAGTCAGTTCACCATTGATGCTGGTAATGTCTGCTGCCAGGCAGAGACAGGCAAGAAGACGCCGTATATCCCCACCACACAACGAGGAGACACCATCTTACACTATCACCAAACCTTGGGTCACATCAGAGGGCGCAATCTCTTTGAGATCATGAAACTTAAGGTTTGGTGGCCGCACATGCGCCAAGACATCTTGGACCTCCTTGAGACATGTGTATTGTGTGAAAAGAATACGTCCAAACCTGCACCTCTTAAATATGTCCTACCCATCAAGGCTATGGAGCCCTTCAAACAGTGGGCCCTCAACATTATGGGACCACTTCCCAAAGACAGACTAGGTAGAAGGTATATTATCACTGCTATTGACTATTTCACGCGTTGGCCAGTGGCCTGGGCCACCACCAACCACACTGCCACCACTGTTACCCGCTTTATTGGCAAGGAGATTGTGGCTTGCTTTGGGCAACCCAAGCGTCTCATCACAGATGGCGGGCCTGAACTTGTTGGACACGTTGTGAAGGCATACTGTGTCAAGAACGCGTTCCAGCATATAGTCACGGCCCCCTACCATCTGCAAGCCAACGGGCGCGTGGAATATTTAAACAGCTCCCTAGTTCAATTGATTGCCAAAATCTCACAAGAGCACCCTAATACTGTGTGGACTGAACATCTTCCCACCGCCCTACTGATCCTGCGAGCAAGAATCAACAGGGGCACTGGGTTCAGTCCTAACACTCTGGCCTTTGAAACACCTGACAGTCTGACAGGGGTTGAACAAGGGAAACTACAGTCCAAGGTCCCTGACAAACCCCCCTTAGTGCCAACTCCCTCCCTAGACCAATGGCGCGCCAAAGCCCAGGAGATCAAACACAAGCAGATTGCAGGGGGGACAAAACACCTCAAAGCTAGATACGCTGTAAATGACCCCGTCTACACCCTCAATCCCAATTCTGCCAAATTAGAACCCAACCACCTAGGGCCCTTCAAGGTAGCTGCCGTCTATGACAACCACACCTATCAACTTGAGGATGCCCAGGGAAACATCAAGAAGCTTCACCACAATTGCTTGCGCCCCTGTTGTGCCATCCCCACACAAAGGTTGTTTGTGCGGACTTTCCCAGACCTTCTGCAGACTCCAGTCCTGGTGTCTGACAACAAGCAGGGGGCAAGGGGGGGTGTTGCAACCGAGGTTCAAACCTTGCCTGCTAACGTATCTAACGTTATGAATGAATCTGATGGCAATGTCAAATGGTGGGCACTTCATTCTAATTAGGAGCGTTGCCAATTCAACCTGCTTATCCCGCACAAGTTATTCCTTGGCTTTGAACCTTACATGGAACTCCCCACTATGCCACCCCCTTGTGGCCTTATGGCTTCCCCATTTAGTATATTAAGCACAATATCCTACAATAAACGATACCTTATTCTTATTATTCTGTCCTTTCCTATTGGACTGTTGTCTTACCCAATTCCAAATACTGAATCCTCATTGGTTCAGTTGCAACACTAGGGACAATTCCAGAGTAATGTGTGTCACAGACATAGTTTTTCTGGGTATGGCTAGGCCAAAGCGCCATCACCCATAAAAATAGGCTCTGAAGCCCTGTCCCCTTGCACCAATAATAGGTTTAGGTCATACAATCAATTACAAGTGTGTGGTGGCAAGAATAGTTGAGTCCAAGTGGGATGTGGATGCCCCACACTCAATTTCTCAGCTTTGACTACCTGAGTATAAATTCATGACCTCCAAGGAGGTCAGGTAACAGCTTACAGAACCACCATTGGTGTTATATGTAAGGTTACAAATACCAAACACAAGGAGGCTGCCTCATCAAGATGTATCCAAAGCCTTTAAGTACCATTTTTTCACACAAACTACCTGTAATAACCCAACATGTGGGGGAGTATTTTAGCTAGATAGGGTGCTAAGTTAAATACTTGGAAGTCTGTAAAGCAGGTGACAATTGGGTATACCCTCAATATCCAATGGAACACCTTTTCATGTACGTTAAATTGTCCAAAATTTCTTGACAAATTATGTACAGTAGTTTTCAAACCTGTTGAGATAAATGTATAATCTCAGTATAAAAACAAATGCAACTCAGTCATAAAACAAAATAAAAGTGGATCCAAATCTATTGTAATTTAATATAAATTCTTTAATTTTTTATTTTGTTTTATACTGAGTTTCATTTTGTTTTTAGACTGAGATTATATGCTTATCTCAACAGGTTTGAAAACTAATGTAAGTACAGAGCACAAAATAATGTATACAGCTATGAAAATAGTAGAGTGGGGAAAACCAATGTGGACCAGGAGTGCAGTTGAAAGGGGGTTTAGTTGTGCTGGCTTCTCTTGGTAGTACTCTTTGGGGGCAAGTGCCTAAAGTCAAAGTGTGGAGATCAAAATCTCCAAATTGATGGATTTTTTTATCTCCACACTTTTTTTCAATAAATTTTTTCCCAAAAAATTTAATATTTTTCTTAAATTTGACTTTTTTTAAAATGTTTTTACTAGTAGCTAAAATTGAAAAATCAAGTTTGAAGTGCCCAAATTGATGCAATTTAAAACAAACCTTAATTTAATTTGGCTTTTAAAATAGAGTTTATTTACCCCTTTGAATAGAGGGGACAAAATTGAAAGTGCAAAAATTGAAGTGCAAAAAAATCCTCAATATAATATTTGATACATCAAAATTAAAAAAAAATTAATTTTAAATTTTTTTCTATATGTAAAAAAAGAAATCAAAAGCTATACAAGAAGTTTTTTAACTTTAGGCAAATTTTTTAATTTTTTTGTTCAAATATTAATATAAAATACTATTATAAGCTCTTTTTTTTAAAAAAATAAAATTTTGTCTCATAAAAATTTATTTAAAAATTTACATATACTATAAATTCAGAACCTGAACGTAAAATGCAGGATTGTCAAATCCTTGCCCAAATTTCAAATCACTTTTGCGGGCAACTCAGCTGAGTAAAAAATAAAATATTTAATAAAATTAACCATTTAATTTGACTTTTTTTTGGTTTATTTAAATTGGCAAATTTCAAATCCCTCAAGCAGATAACTCAACTAACAAAAGACAAAACACAGCAAACAAATGCGGGATTCTTATGTACAATTTAATATTTCCTGTATGTCAAAAAAATCATAGACATCATGTAAAACTTAACAAATATGAAATTGCGGGATTGTCAAATCCAAGAACCAGGTTTCAAATAATAATTGTGGTATTAGAAAAAATATAATTTATGAGCATCTCAAAAAGGATGTTAAAGGATCTAGAGTGGATTTGTGCTAATTCTTTTAGGAACCATAGGCATTCTCAAAAATCACCCTATTCCATTTTAGGACAGCTAAAATTTAGATCCTACTATTCACAAAATTAACATACTTAACAATAAAATTGACTAAAATGTACAGTCTCTTTTTGAGTTTAAATTTTTTTAATAAAAATGTATTATGTCTTCTTTCAACAACAACCAAGTCAACAAGCTGTTCCCTGGCCTTGGCAAAATTATGCAGGGCTATGCTGGTTCTCTTAACAGTGAAGCCTCTGTCTATGGCCACTCCCAACCTGTGGGCCCCTCTTCAAACCCCACACAGGAGTCTGTTCTTTCCCCTGCAACTTTCAGCATGGCCCTGTTTGCCCACCATGCACAGGCAGCTGCCAACCCAAATCCCTTATAAGCAATGGCATCCAGAACAAGCCATTTTAGCCATGGGGTCACCCAGAGAGCCCAGAACCCCAAAACAGCCAATCAGATGGTATTGACCAGTTCACAAGATGGACATATTCCTCCCCCAGCCAATCAGCCTGAAAGATGCAGAAGAAAATTGATCACCTCAGAGATTGTTCTCAAAATGGTCAAAAAGTGAGGCAAGCTTATGTCCCTCGGGGAAATTGCGGCCGCAATGGGTTTTGCAAAGTCAACTGTGGCTGCAATCCTGCAAGCCCACGCCAACTGTGGCCCCCTACCAAGAAGACCCTGACTGGTGCCTGTACTTCAACTGAAGGTGACACAGTCCATCCCCTTATGATGGCCATTATGGAACGTGACTTGTGGATGCCCCTGGTCCAGGTATGTCTCCAGCTGGGACTCCACGCCATATTCACAAATAAAAGAACAGTGAATTTGTGGATGCACAGAGTTGTGGTTGCCGCCATAATCCTATCCAATCAGGTTCTTGGTGGCGCCAGTTTGATGGATACCAACCCATACAATTCAACCATCATCAATTTTATTAAAGGAAGGGCAATGAGGGCCTTAATGACGTAATCTTCCTGTCATATGCCAAGATTTCAGCAAGTATTCAAGACTTTGGAGAAAAGCTCATCCAATCTGATGTCTATAAGCGTGGTCCAATTTTGTATTGTTTTGTTGGTGTTTTATTGGCAGTTTCCCCATTGGGCACCAATTATTACTCATCAATATCAAACACCACAGATGGGTATACCTACCAGACAGAGCTCAAGGCCATTCTGGAGGAGTGGGCCACACAGCAAAAAGTGTACACAGTTGTACTGAGTGCAGAGATGGAGCAGCGTAAGTGGGCATCCAAGGAAATTGCGGCTGCAGGTCATACCTGTTGGTTCTACCCCACCAACCACGCTGACATGTATCTTGCAGATGTATGTCTATATAATTTTGGTTCCGCGCCCAGGTTCTTAAAGCCTGCTACCTACAACAAACTATGTACCTGAATTGATAAGGGTTGTGAGCTTTTCCCTTATGTTTTTGTCCAGGACCTATCAGATCTTGTCATTTTCTATGCAAGTGACAGTGATAAGTCCAGAAAGGACTCCTGCCTCCCCCCTTGTCCATCTATCTGTTTTTTCAAACCAATATGTGACAGAAGAAGAATTCAAGCAATTGAAGCAATCAGCTCTTGCCACCCCTTCCCAGTCAACTAACCCTGCCTCCCCAACCCCCCATCGAGCCACCCGCCTTCCAACCCTGACTCCCAAACCACCACCCATCCCCCCCACTATCTCTGTTGCCGTCCCTTTTACAGGTGCAAATGAAGGCAATGTTCATTCCGCCCAGTCCCTCCCTTTCTCGTCCTTTGATGAATAAAATAAATCTTTTCTTTGTAACAACTTATTAAAATTGATATCTCTCTTTCAATTCATAATTAATAATATATTCTTTTTACATTATTGTTGCAACATCTTTGATTACTCTCTCTCAGGGAATTAACGCTCCAAGTAGTTCATCAAATGAGTCACCAAATGGCTCACCAACTAGTCATTAAGCCAGTGGCACCACTATCATTTGACCATCTATTACAGGGATCAAGCAATCTATATCCTAAGCAGAACACAGCTTAAGTAAGCCTTGTGACTTATGAGGAACATTACTCAGACAAGCCCCATGACTCCCATGACGTACATGGACAGTAAGTGGTTTTCCATGATAATATATATTATCTTATATCCATATCCAATGAAGTATCATTATCTTCTTAATTTTCCCTTTATCTCATTTATATACTTCCAAGAAGTATATACACAGCATTATTGACATTCCCCATAATTAATACAATGTTGTACATTTGATGTGGTAACATATAGTTATTTTCATGAATATTTTTCATTAACAATAATAAATTAAGGACTACAAATGTGTAAATTACATTAGAATATTGCAGTTATGTGTTAAATCCTGATATTTAGATATTATGTGCATTGCTCAATGCATTACTTATAATAAAATTCATTGTAAATGAGGCCTTTTTCATTGTAATTTTATAATTGAACTGTGTTCATATTACAGAGCCATTAGCGCTTAGTATAATATTAATAATTAGTGCATTTTACAGCCTGTATTTTTACCTATTGGTAATAATTATGTAAGCTTCTTAGTCAGATTTTGCAAGGTAATAATAATGTAATGTGTTAATAGAATACTGTTTAATGTCATTAATTGGCTGATTTTTTTTGCTGTGGCAATTGTACATTTTCTGATATTTACGCACTAGTATCCAATTGGTTGGTTTCACATCCAATCACACAGGCAATAGGAAAACAAGCTGCCACCCTGAGACCGGATATGGTTGGGGTGACAACTTGATTTCCTATTGCCTATGCAATTAGATGTGAATCCAAACAATTGGATACTAGTGTGTAAATATCAGAAAATGCACAATTGACACAGCAAAGAAAATCAGTCAATTAATGACAATAAAAAGTAATTTATTAACACATTACATTTTTATTACTTTGCAAAATCTGACTAAAAAGTCTACAGAATTTTTACCAATAGGTAAATATACAGGCTGTAAAATGCACTATGTATCAGTATTTTTACTATACGTTGATTGCTCTCTAATATAAACACAGTCCATTTCAATAAATTACAATGAAAAAGGCCAAGTTTACAAAGAATTTCATTAAATAAATTGCATTGAGTTATGCACACAATATCTAAATATCAAGAGTTGACGTCTAATTGCAATATACTAATATAACTTAAAATTTATGGACTTTAATTTATTAATAATGATAAAAAATATTCACGCATTGAAGGTAGTACTATAAAAACCAGTTTTTTGATGTAATTCAAACAAAATGTCAATTATCTATAACTTAATAAAAAATTTAGAGTCAGCCCTCCAAAAGGTTGTTGAGCTTGAATACAACATAAGGGAAATTGTGGTAAATCAACTGGGAAATGAGGGAAGAGCCTTGGTCCAGAAAAAATGAAACTGCAAAAAATAGCCTGGGAACAATGGTCAACAAAGAACACAGGGAAATAATTTTAAATCTTGAAAAGGAAATACTCAAGCGGTTAGATTTCAAAAGTAAAAAGTTACAACTTGTGGGAATTTACAAAAACCAATATAAAGAATACTCAAACAATCAAACTAATTGAAGGAAATGAAATTTCAAAGGAAATCAACACAAATGAAGAGGAAACCAACCAAATGGATACAGAAGAAAACAAAACACAATCAAGAAGCAGGAGCTTCAAGAAATACTAAAAATTTATCAAACAAAAATCAAGAGGAACCACAAGTTGCAAGAAAGATAAAGATAAGACCCAGGAAATCAAATGAAGAGCAGCCAAAGCTCATGAAGTTTGCCAAAGGAGTGCCTGTGGCTGAGAGGGCCACAGGGGAAACAATTAGTAAGTCTTTTTATTTTTTACTTATATTTATTTTAGTTATCACTAGGAATGGGGACAATATCACAGAAGTGGCGGCTTTTACGCCAAGTTGGTTCTACGGGGGTTACCAGTCACTAGTAGCCCCTGTAAACAAATAAATAAATAAAACCAAATAAATAAAATAATTCAACAGAATATGAATAATTTTTCAAATATCAAAGCTAAATCTAGGAAATATTTACCACCTACAGGGTGCTTGCCGTGGATTAGGGAAGCATACCAAACAGAAGCAAATATCAACTTCAAAGAGATGAATGAAATTTGTGGGGATGTCAAACTAAACTTCAATGAATATATATATGAAAGCATTCAACGGTTCCCATTTGCAAACATCAATGAATATGAAAAAAAACCTAATCAAAACCAACTTTCAAATAGGAACTGAACATTTAAAAACTGAAATTTTTAATGAAGTATTCAAGGCATTGTTAAAAAAGCCGGGGACACAGTCCTCCTGAACACATTTAAACCTTTATTCATTTTGTTTGTGGAGGCATGGGGGCTGATACAAGTCAGGCGCCCCCAGAACCCTCTTCAAATTCAATCAAACTTCCTATATCAATAGATTAGTTCAAGTATTCAAAAAATTGTGCATGTTCTTGGAAAAAAACACCTCACAAAGAATTCACGTCGCGGTATACCTGAGAATCCTCCTTCACTGCAGATTAAAAACCAACATCAAAAAGTTAGAGGATGTACCTATTCAAATTGATATATGCTGCTTAGCATTCAAATGCCAGAAGACACCACAGGGGTATAGGACAGTCAAGCACGTCCTGTATGATTCCTTTGCATTGGCAATGTTGTATGGGTACTATGTGCCCTCTGAAAAAAACCCTATTGATTGATTTGCTCACTTGGCTTCCTTTTTCAAACGTTCAACAAGCACCGGGGTACAGGGTGCCACCCCTCTAGCAATCACATCCAGAGTTGTTCACCACATACAGAAGAGTATGTGGATCCAATTGGACGCTCTAGCCAAAAAAATAAATTTTGGGATATAATTCCCCAGAATAATCACATTACCCTTTGCAATTAGCATCCCCTTAATAAATATTTTTCCCTTGCAACTTAATTTTTTTAAATTTGTTTATTTTAATATTAAATATTCTCACTGAAATATGTAATATTAAAATTTTAATAGTAAAATTTTAATTTTAAATGCTTAAATATTAAAATTTTAGTATCTAAAAGTTAATATTAAAATTTTTAATATATAATATTTCAATATTGAATAAATCACAATTAAACAAAAATAGTTAAAGTTCAAATATTTAAAATTTAATAGATAAATTTTAAGAATTATAATTATAATTATAATTTTACTTTTAAACATTTTAATTTTATTTTAAATTTTAGTAGGAAAATTATAATATTAATATATGTAAATATATTACAAGACATTAGTTATAGTTGCAACCACGTCAAATAAGAAAAATAAAGTTAAAAATGTTTTTATTTATTAGCTTGTCAAGTACAGGTTCATTTATTACATGTACAAACAATGAGAATTGATTTTATCTTCATCATGCAGCCTGCTTCACTTATATTCTAAACAAGTGATTGTTTAGAACTCAAATTACCTTTCCCTTATAATACAATTTGATAAAATATTTGATATGCTTGACCCGCGTCCTAAGTACTAATTAGTAAGAAATACATAAAAATCATTGGTGGTTGTGTCTGTTACAGTAGGTTCCATAATGCCGGGTATTATCTGTCCAAGTAAGAAGGCTCAGAAGGCCAGAAAACATATATCAAAATTGACCGATTTAACAGATTTAAACCAAACAATCCATCAAAAATGGGTCACAGCTGCTCCAGTCTGTCAGCTGAAACCAGCTCCCTCTTGCAAACTGACGTTGATAAATTGATGTGATATGAGGGTCACCTGATATGAGCTTGTTAATCAGCATGGTTGTCAGAAACTGGTCACACAAGGGTTCTTTGCAACCTGGACTAGATACTTACTTGACAATGCAGAAGGAATAGGAGCCAAGGATCCAGGTGATATTACTTAGTTGAATTTTGATATATATTGAATAATTTTCCCTGTTTCAACTCTAAGAGTTGAGTCCTCCTAAATTTACTTAATAAAAATCAATCATCCCATGTTCTAATTTTAAAATTTAAAATGCATCCTGTGATTGGGTTGTTGCGGTATATTCCGTACAATCTAATTCTGAACCAAATCATTTCAGGGAGATGGGGTCCTGCAGCTGGAACTGTGTTGTCAGTGCCGCAAATGTCAATTTCATGCCAGCCAATTTTGTAGCTCCTCCCCCCATTCTTGAAACTGAAAATTGTTTCACTTCCCAATGCCCAGAATTTTACGCTGAAGATGCATTGATGCTTTCCCAGGTCATTTATCTTGGATAAATTTGGTTAGGTCTAATTATTCTACTTAATCCTGGAGTTACAATTGGAAATTTCACAAAAAAATATCTGAAGCCGCGTTGGTGGTTAATCATCAATTCTATGTGGATTTGGGTGGTAATTCCCCATCACTTAGAAACAGCTTCATATTATCCAGTGATTTCTGTCACAGTGTTGTGTGGCTATAGTGGCACTGAAATAATAAGGATCAGATGATGACATGCAAGTTCCAATTTGTGGCTTAAAAAAGCCAGAGTACCAACAAGGATTCACAATTATTTAAATAAAATTAATATATTTCTATATTTTTTAATTTATTTATTTGTTAGCGCAACAGTCAATATAATATTCAGTGCATTATAATCAAAAGATATTCATCATACCTAGTATAATTAATTTTACTTTCCTTTTCTACATACTCTTATATGTCTATAATACAATCAAACATCACGTCATTATATATAAATAATAATTGTTGAGTCCTATAAAAACAAAATAAATAAAAATAAAAACAAATAAATCCAGAGTGCCCATTTATCTGATTGGCTCAGAGGCCAGGGCTTTGGGAGAAAGGATTATGAGTTCTTGTAAAAAGCTGCCACCACATTAGATGGCATCTCAAATTGACTGACCTCAAGGATTTTGAAGATATCCTCAGTGTCCTGAGGGAGGCTTTTCTTCACCTTATTCTTGATCCACCCAAAGACCTCCTCAATTAGGTTAAGGATTGGAGAATATGGGGGGAGGAAGAGGAGTCTCATTGGACAGTAAGCCAGGCAGTGGCTGGCCAAATGACTATTTTTATTGATGGGTGGGAACTTGGACACAACCAGATCTACTTTGTGGAGCCTGACATTATCCAACACAACAATGTTGGTTGTACTGCGGTAATTGATCCGGAGATACTCCTTGACAGTTTGGAGAAAATCAAGAATTGTCCTGCTAATATGGGAACCCTTGATCATCTGATAATGGTCCAACCCGCAAGGACCAAGAAGCGTTACCATGGAATAGGTCTGGGAACAGACAGCTGCACAATGGGCTACACTGTCCTTGGACCCCTTCTCAACCCACCCATACCTAGACCTGAGTGAGGAGGAAAACAATGATTTGTCAATGTAGAAGCACTGGACATTCCCAGTCTCCTTTAGTGCCAGATATGTCTCAGCATAAATGCGTCAATTCTTGATGGTCTTATCATTGTTTCTGTTGTATGGTGAAACTCCCAGTACTTTCCAGGAGAAGCCCAAATCAACCATTGCTTTGTAAAAAAGGGTTTTAGAAACAGAAAGCCCAAACTCTGTGACAAGAATTGATTAACAAGCAAGTGAGTCCAGGTGGCAATCCTTGATAACCCATTGTTTTATTGCGTCAATATGCACAGGCTGCAAGAGTTTGGACTGCTGCTTAGCCTTGGCATATTTTGCAAGTTGCCCGGTGTTGCCATACTTGGTGTTGATGTCAGCAATATATCTGGCTGTGACACCAAATTGAGACGCAATATCCTGAACTACCATTCCCCCGTTCAAGCAGTTGAGGAGAGCTTCATGCTCACTATCTGTCAACTGACGCTGGCCCTTGACAGGTACCGCAGCATCCTGGCTGGCAGGCTCAACACAGGGGATGTGAACCTCTGTGTAGAAGATGGGATCACGCTTGATTATGCTGGCGCTGTCAATGGTGGCATACAATACAGGCGCAGATGGCTCTTCAGTGGTGACCAATGGCTCATATGATGTATCAAAGGCACAGGGGCAGGAAGTAGCAACTCTTGGATCAAGAGTGCAGGGCTGGGTGACAACTGGGTACACAGTGGAGGTGTAAGTAACCTCAGTGTTCCTGGTGACCCTGGTGTAAGAAACTTTTATGGCAGGCCTTGAGAGCAGCTTCTGCCTGGGATTCAGGCTGGTTAATTGGTCTTGGGATGCAGGAGGTGGTTGACTGGCTATGACGCCTTGGGAGGCCTGTGTGTTGGCATGACTCCCCTTGAGTTGGGTTCTGGGTCTGTTATTGGACCCTCTGGGACGCCCTTGTGGACAGGTTACCCCGCAGGCTGGTGCAGGAGCGGTTTGTGAATGCAATTGTCTGTCCATAAAAATAAAATAAAATAAAATATACATTTTAAGTTAAATATTATTTTATTTGTATTTATTGGTTTAGTTGTGGGTAGTTGTTTTCTCTTGATTTAGCCTTTTATAGTAGCAGAGTTTCTATATTTGTGATTTGAAGTGTATAATATTGTATACTTTCTGGGTGTGGATAATTTTAAAGTTTAGTCACTTTTTATGTCTAAAATATGTTTGTTGAGATTGAATTTTTCATTTGATTTTAGTTGTGGTGGAGCTTCTTTATTTGGGTTGGTGTTTCCTAGTGTGCTTACGTACATTAAATTTAGATTCCAGTTCCTGCAATTATTATTTGAGTTTACTAGTGGCATTCAAAAGTGATTTGGAATTGGTTCTTGGATTTGACAATCCCGCAATTTCAAAAACATAGTAAACTCAATGAAAATGGTTGATGGATTTGAACGCTTCAAAATTGATTCCAGTTAATTCATTTTGTCCATTGGAAAAATGCAGTCCAACTTGAACTTTGCAAAGTGTCTATGAGTTCTTGCATTTTTAAAAATTCAAATAAATATAAAAAGAATTCAATTTAATTTAAAAAAGGCCATCCCGCAAAAGTGATTCAAAATTTGGACCAAGGATTTGACAATCCCACATTTTTACGTCCAGGTTCTGACTTTACAGTAGTTTCTTAATGGGAGCAGAAATCAAAAAGTAGTCAAATCAAAATCCAATAAGGTAACAAAAAACTAGGACCACTTAATGTTAGATTTTTGCATAACATTAATATTTTATTCATTATGTTTTATTAAGTTCCTCAAATTAAAATTGAGCAAATCAAAAATTGACTTTTTTGATTTAGTCACACTTTTTATAAGCTTATAAAATTTTTAAATAATTAATAAAATCTTTTGAAATTCCTCATGTAGATTCTTTAAGACCTGATATTTAAATATATATAAAAAGAAATGAAGTTTTTTAGTAGGTTTTCATTTTATTGCAATATTAATAAATTGGTGTGTTTTGGAGGCAATTTCAAAAAATATTAAATTAATATAATATTGTACTATGTTTTCCTATGTTATTTCAGGGGACAAAATTGAAGTGCTCAAATCAAAGTGCATAAAACAAAGTGCAGAAATTGAAGTGCCTAAATCAAAGTGCAATAAGCTCTTAGGTTTTTTATGGCTTCTACTTTTTCACCTCTCATTCATTCTCAAAAATGAGTTTTGTTGGCCCCTTGGCTGCGCCAAGGGCCAAAAAACATTTAAAAAATTTCTGCGTTGTCAAGAGGGTGGATTATATAAAATTTGATACCAAGTAGAAAAGGCATTCTTTTTCTTCTCTTCTCCTTTTCTCTTCTCTTCTTCTCCTCTACTCTCTTCTATTTTCTTATCCTTTTTTTCCTTTTCTCTCTCCTTTCTTATCCTCAATTATCTTCTTCTCTTCTCCTTTCTTACCCTCAATTATCTTCTACTATCCCCTTTCCATTCTTACTCTTGATTATCTTCTATAATATTCTATTATCTTCTCTCCATTATTATCCTCAATTATATTCTATTATATCTTTTTACTATATGTATTAGAGTAAAATAAGATTTATAAAATGTTTCTTTTTGATATACAACTTTAAACTATCTATATCATTTTTAGTGGAAGTACAGTATTTTTAACATAATAATATTTAAGTCTTCATTTTATGATATGTAAGTGGCAGATTCTTGACATCTTTGAATATTGTGACTTATAAATAAAATATAAGACTATATCTTTTATTAAGTATAACATTGTATATTATGGCTTTAATAAAAAAATCAATGTACTTTATATTATTTTAATGATAAACTTCTATAACTTTTATCATTGAAATAAGATCACTAAGAAACCAAAATACCTAAAATCATATGCTTGTATCTTGCAGGAAAAATCCTTTGTTTTGCTTATACTGAAGTATTATTATAGCTTTACATAAGCTGGAAATTAAATTAACCTTTTTTATTAAACTTATAGTTTATAAAGCAGTTTTTGTGTAGTTTTATATTTTATATTTTATATTTAATTGAATACAGTTATATATAAATTCTAGTCTGATTTTGCTTTTCAAACTAAAATAAACTTTCTTTTAAAAACAGCTAATTTAATAATCTTTTTATTATATACTATATGTTTTTATTGCAGAAATGAATTTCTTGGGGTTTTTTAGTCTTGAAAAGATTTTAAAATATATAGTTTTATATTATAAACTTTATTTTATTCTGCTTCAAAGTTAATATCCAGAAAATTGGTTTCTGCACTTTAATCTTTGATATTTTTGATTTTTGCACCCTACATAGTGTTTTGATTTTTGCACTTTTTGGGGGTCCTGTTTTCAATTTTTGCACTTTTAAACTTAGGAACTTTGACCTAAGGAACTTGTCCCTCTTTGGTGGGTTCTTGGAATGGCCTGCATGGGTTGAATGTGGTATGATGGCCCCTAATCCCTAGAAAGGCTGTTATTACAGCAGAGAATATAAAGTGGTTCATTTTCTAACTTCTGGGAAGGGAAGACAAAGCTTAGTGTCTAGAATTTTTTAGTGGTAAAGTTTGTTAAGATGTTTTATGTGATACTATTGAGGGTAATTTTGCTGAATGATTGCACAACAAATTACCAAGGAATGTAAATTTATTATTAGTAGTGCCTTTGTGGGGCAGCAAAATTAAGAAGCATTGGATGGGGAACCCAAGACATTTGGATGTCTCTGAAATTCTCTTTCTTGGATGACATTGGTTGTTGCCAAGTGGAAATTTTTGGCCAAAATCTAACTTGCATTGGCATGATAACAATTAGGTTTTATCCATGCACCCAAGTTCACTTACTGAACTTAGCGCATGAATAGGTTTGCAGATGACCTTGTCAGTCCCCTCTGCATTTGGAAAATTCCAAATCTGGACAGCAGTTCCTCCAAAAGTAGAAAATGAGAAATTTACCTTTTTTGGTTTCCAGATTTGACAATTTCCCATGAAGCAGGGGGGCTGGCAGCCAGCCGCGTGGTCCACAGGCAGGCTATAAAAGGCCTGGCCCAAAGAATATAGATTTTTAAATTCTCTTTTTGGTGCTGTGTTTTTTGCAGCAGTTTCCCCAATCAGGGGAAACTGCGGCAAATATTTTGAATCTTTTTTTTCTGAAGAAATGCTACAAAAATTAATATTTTTACACTGTTTGTCAGGAATATTCCTGACACTACCCCAGTAGTTAGATATTTTCAATCCAATAAAATATCTTTCCATAAGATTTGGAATAGCAAGATTGTTAGACTCTTACTTTTTGCCACTCCAAAATTCTGTAAGCTCAACCCCCTGATAAAATGATTCCTGAGATTTGAAAAATTGAGTGTGAAGCCATCCATGCTGCTGACTCCTTGACTGTGAGCTGAATCAAAGAATTTCACTTGTGCCTGTACATTATAATATGCTGCACCTCATCATATTCTCTCTTTAAAGGTTATCATCTATGAGTAAATAAACAACATCTCCTCATTAGAAATATCATCCTTATTTAGGGGTATACTCCCCATTTTATTGATTACAAAAAGCTCCCATTTGGCAACAGCGCCCATGTCAACACTTTGTTGACATGGCCACTGTTGACTCAAAACTCCAAATCTCCTATGTTTTTTGCTAGTCGCGCTAGCTTAATTCTTTCT
>QTSX02003232.1:0-32901 GCA_014839935.2 Entomophthora muscae
TCTCTGTGAATTTGCTTCAGTATGTTGGGGGTTGTGGTACTGATAACATTAAGTTCAAGGAAACTCTCAGACAGAAGGACAACCTTGGTGCTGAGGAGCTTGTAGTCTTTGTCAACATCAGACAACAAAGGATGGCAACTAAGTGCGTCAGGTAGGGTATCAAGTATACCCTTTTTGTATACAAGCTTGAAGCAGAAATTTTACAGCCTCAATACCCATCTAGCATGTCTCTGGAAGATGCAGCAAGACTCAGTAAAGTAAAGAAAGTTCTTATGGTCTGTGTAAATGAGGAATGGCTTATCAAGTCCCTCAAGGTAGCAGTACCAATTCTTGAGTGTTTTGATGATAGCAAAAAGTTCCTTGTCATGTACAAGATAGCTAAGTTCAGCAGGAAGATTCTTCTGGGAGAAGTATGCAACAGGTTTTGCATCCCATCCCCTCAAGCTGAAGGAGAAGGCCCCCACAGCATAATTGCTGGCATTGGTTTTGACCAAGAAAGGCTTGGCAGGGTCCAGCATCAGGAGGACAGGTGTCAAGAGGAAGTTGGACTTGGTTGTCTCAAAGGCAAGTTGAGCTTCAGGTGACCAAGCAAAGGAGACAGAAGGAGGCTTCAGAGCTGTGAGCAGCAAGACCAGCAAAGAAAAATTTCTACAAACTTACAGCAATAGTTTGCCAACCCAAGAAACCCACAAAGTTGGGATTGAGTCTTGGGAACGGGCCAGTCTTGAATGGCCTTGACCTTAGAGGGAGATACTGCAAAACCATTCTTAGTGACCACATAGCCAAGGAAGTCTACCTCAGAGCAGAAGAATTAACACTTTTAAGATTTATAAAAAGGTTGTAGTCTCAGAGTCTCTGGAGGACCTGAGTAACGTAAGTGATGTGAGTGGCATGAAAGGAGGATTATATGAGGATATTATCCAGGTAAACAACAACAAACTAATTAATAAATGGAAAAGAGCCTCATTCATAAGAGCCTGGAAGGTGGAGGGAGTGGTACATAAGCCAAAAGGCATTACATTATACTCATATAGTCCAAAGGGTGTACAGAAAGCTGTTTTCTATTTGTGTCCTGGGGAAACGCAAACCTGGTTGAAAGCACTACAGAGATCTTTTTGGTATAGATGTTGCTTCCAGATAAACAGTCAGTTAGGGCCTCAGCAGAAGGAATGGGACATCTATCCTTGATAGTTATCTTGTTTAGAGCTCAACAATCAACACAGGGACACTTTGATACATCTGATTTACCAACAAAGAAGATGGGAGAAAACAGGGCAAGGTAGAACAAGAAATAAATCATTTTGCAAGTTCTTTGTTGATATATGACTTTAAAAATGAGTTGTTGGAGTCGGAAAGGGGGATCAATCTCCCCAAGGAGGAGTGATACCAGGCTTGAGATTGATCTGGATGTTGTAAGAGCAATGGGGGGAAGTGAATGGCATTCACTCTTACTGAAACAATCCTTGAAGTCAAAAATAGCATAGGGGAATTCCGTCAGAATTGGTACGCATTATTGACTCATTATGGGAAACAACAAGCAAAGTCAATTGGAAGCAAGTGGTTGAAGAGAGGGATAAATTGGTGTTGAGGAGTGCAGAACAAAGCGTATTGTTGCAAGTAAAATTAAATCTTTTGTTAATGTGGTCAAAATTGAGAAAGCACTCCTTGAACCAAGGAACCCCAAGTATAAAGGGATAAGAAAGGTTGGGAGTAGAATTACACTTTAAGCAGAATGGAGAACCCTCAAGGTCAAAAGTGACTGGCTGTATGATGAAGGAAGCATCAGTGTAGGTACTGTTTCTGACCTTGACATCCAATGATCTATAAAAAGGGAGTCCAAGGGTGTCTGCCAGTTTTTTCTTAATGAAGTTTGGATCAGCACTGGTATCAAGCAAGGCCAAACCCTTGACCTTGCCAAGAGGCCTGTGTACAGTTACAAGAACAGTTGGGAAAAGGAACCTTGGATCAGGCCTGAGAAGCTTGAGGATGATGGGGCAGCCAAATCCTTGTCTTTGCTGGAGAAAAAAAGAAGAGAAGAAACAAATTGATCATAATCTTGGATAACCTCTGGATTTCTGACAGAATGAGAGCTGAACCAGTCACAGTAGTGGCCAGTGAGCTTCTTGGCAAGGAACAGGACCTTATGCACGTTGGTGGGAAAATCTTTACTGAGAGCCATGCAGTGCGCTTGGGAGTAGGCAAGTATGTTGAATATGTTGGGAGAAGGAGAGCTATAGGCAAGAGAGGACAGAATGTTGAGTATGACTGTTTGTGTGGTGTGTGGGCCTGAAGAGATAGGCTTTTTCTTGCATAAACCTTGTTGTAAATCCATCCAAAAAGAAATACACAAAGAGAGATTAAGGCAGAAAAGATTATAGAAAAGACTACAGCTAAAATGACAATAGAAGTGATAGAAAAAGAACTATCCAGGTTAATACCATTTGAAGCTAAAATAATGTAAGGTCTTGCCCAATAAGGTGCAAGATTACATACTATGCCACGTAAAGCATTCAGATTTAAGTTCAAAAGATAAAGGGAAGTAGGTAAAGTTTGTAGAAGTACCTTTAAAAGATCTGCTAAAAACTTATTATTAGAAACAAAAGGTGTCATAGAGTTAACTAGTCCTAAACAAACTATATAGAACAAAGTATTGAATAAAAATTTGTTTTTAATCAAAGCTATATCTATCTCAGGATATTTCCTGTGGGAATATCTCAACATAAAACTAGTTGGATTATCCCTAATATTTAAAAATGGTGACAACAAGCTAAGTGCTTATTTTCTAGCTATCTCTATCCTAATTATACTAGATGTTTAACTCTAATAATATCTGAAAGCAAATTGAGACCTAAAAAAGTTGTAATTTACTATAAACTTAAACTTCTTTAAAAAGATAAGAAACTAAGTGTGATGATCCACATGTTTGGTGGTTTGCAGGCGGGGCTAATGTTGGACAAGCAAAAGTTTGGTTGTTTGTTGAAGATGAGACTAGTAGGTAACATAGGACTACTAGGGGTAAGTAAGGTGAGACTAGTAGGTAACATGATCTACTAGGGTAAGTAAGGCCTGGATGGTAGGTAACAAGGGACTACCAGAGGCAGATGTTGCCTCCACCCAGTAGAAGATATTGGCTGCTTTGGGCTATAGTTCTTCACCTTGCAGGGAACTGTGGCTGCGGAAGGGTGAAGACTGAAATAGCAAGCAGGAAACTTTGTCTGTCTGGGGGGAGTAGGTTTTGGACCCCTGGCAGGTAACGCGGGCTGCCAGGGAGGGGAAGAGCTCTGAGGGCTCTATGTACCCTAATAAACTTACATGAGGTCTGCAAGCAAGCACCCTATCTAACAGACTGGTAGGGTGTCCTTGTTTATGCCCCTATGGGAGCTTTGGGGGAACCCAAGGTGAGCATTGGAGGGTATAGACTTGCTCAGAGGTGTCACCAAGGCAACTTGCTTGGGGAAGCAAGCTGCAGAACTTGGTGTGATCGGGCCTCTGGGAAGTAGAGCTGATTACTCTGCAACTGAAAGCCCAGACTTAATCACCTGGGTAACAAAAGCCAACACATAGACATTAATCTATGGTTGAATGGCCTAAGTGGACTGCCACTTGCAAGGGCCCAGTCAAACGCCAGTTTAATGTAGACTCATGCCTGGGTCTACAAGTTCTGGTAATGGGGGCTGAGATAAAGAAATGAGGTGGTTCACAGAATTGACAGAGAAAACTAGCAATAGGGACTGTTTGGCCACAGTGAAGGCTAGTTGGGGACTGTTAATTCATATTGAATTGAATGAATCAATATGGTTCAGTGTGTAGAAGGAACAAAGAAGGTTCCTAGTGAGGATTTGTTGAGGGACTGGTTGAGGATAAGTTGAAGGACAAGAAGATTATGATTCAGGACTAGCTGATAATAGAGTAGGATGGCCAAAGGACCAGAAGTTGGTGCTGAAAAACTAAAGAGCTGAGAGGAGGCACTAGCCAGACTAGATGCAGGGGCTGGAAGAGCTGATTTTAGTGACTTTTGAGAGGAAATATAGATAAAAGGAAGCAGTTAAAAAATAATTAAAAAACTGCCTGATTATGATTAAAAAAAGATTGATAATCATATAATGGAAAAGAAAGAGAAGGAAAAATAATATATAGTTTATTAGAACTATATACTATTTTAGAAAGAAGAATTGAAGAGGAATTGAGCCAGAAGGAAGCTGGAAGTGGAACAGAGAAACTATGAGGGCAAAAGAGCAAATTTTGCCAAGAACAACTAGGAAAGGCAAAAGGACAAGCAGCAAGCAGGTTCAAAGTTGCAAAATGTTGAAAGAAACACAGAGAAACACAGGGAAACGTTGAAAAATTGAAGGGTCAAAATTTGCCTAAGTAAAACATATGTGGAAGCGCTAGAGATTTGCCGGGGGAACATGACAGGAATTACGGCAAAACTGTTTGAAATGCTGAGCAGTTGTTTACCCAGAGCAAGACAGCATTGAGTTTGAACCAGAGTCAAGGAAGGATCATCTGGGGAAACCTTTTTGGCAAAACCTTTGAATCAAGGTGTATGATTGCCTGCAAGCCAGAGTCTATTTGATCAGTGTTTTAAGGGCTTTAACTTAAGAGTTAAAGCCTAAAAATGAGAAGCAGAAGCAGAAAATTCAGGGTTTTCATTGGCTGAATTATGTTTAAAGGTTTAATATATTATAGAAAAAAAACAGGATAGTTTAAGCTTTAAAGAACCAGAGTTCTAAGATAGGTTTTGGGTCTGAAACAAGGGGCTATAAAAGGGGAAGCTATTTGAGACTCTTCAGGGACTGGATCAAGTTGATTACAAAGGCCACAGAAGCTACAGAACAAGTCAAAGACCAAGACTAGGAAGCCAGAGCTGGAACAGGCTGCAGGAGCCCAAGATTAGAACACAAGAGCCCAATAATAAGGTGCAGAAGTCCAAGACCAAGTACAAGGAGTCCAAGATGTTATTAGAGGACTCCAAGTATTGGCAAATCTATATTGTTTCCTTGACCCCCTGGGCCATATACCAAAAGGTTTCTAAGGGAATCTTCCTTCTAAGAGTGAATAAAAGCTCATTTTAACCCCTATACATAATTCTGAGATACATTTCCCCTTACTAGAGAATGACAACCCCTTCCAGCTGGTCCCTGGCTACAATCCAGGACACACTTGGGGACTGGTGAACAGGAACCCCACACTAAGTAAATTTCAAAGTTATAATTTGAAGATTTAAAAAGAAAAATAAGTTAGAAGTAAAAACCTGTGACAGTGATTGGGGGAAATGTCAGGAATCTAGTCTTGGGTGGCTGGCCCATTGTTTTCAGGGTTAGCTTATTCCGGGTTTTTTGCAGGCAATGCCCATCACAAGAGGGGAACTAACTTAAAAAAGTAGGAGGCAGACTTTCCCACCCAGGACCATGGGCCAGCAGCTGGGATTATGGTGTCAATCACCCCTGTGAGGGTGATGTACATGATCCCAAACAGTTTACCAATATGGTCAGTTGGAAGTTCAGGTGAGAAAGTGGGCATAGGTTTTGGTGTCATGGGCAGTTCCATGGGTAGGTTGTAAGCAGGGAGATAGTTGAATTTCCCTCTGAACAACTTGGGTGTTGAAAATATCTACAGAACATGTTGTGTATAACTGAAGATTGTATGTGGGCCAAAGGGTCAAGTTTGAGTATCTTTTCTGGGGTGTAGTCTTTGTACTCAGATTTCAGAGGGTAGTTGGTAAAATGGACGGGTCCAAAGAGTACACCAGGAGGACAGAAAACTGTGAGCAGTGGGGCAGGAGGACTAGTAGATCTTGAACTGAATTGGTAGATAGCAAACACAAAATAAGGCAATAGCTGCATGAGCCAAAATAACATGACCTTTATTCAAAAATGACAATAAGGTTTGAGCGCAGAATCTATAGGCATATATAGCATCCTGCCTCCAAACTTAGTATTCTCCATAAGGGCTTCATCAAAATATTGGGGAAAATGTGGGCAGATGGCCAAGAGGCCCGGGTGCAGGAGCGGCAAAATAACACCTTGGCTGAATATTCTCTCATTGGTCAGAACGTCCAAATTGGTCACTTGAATTCCTTGATTTTTGGCTGTGGTCACAGGGTTGGGCCCAAATCCTGGGGTTTTCCTTGGCAGTTGAGTTTGTTTGGTTACTTAAGAGGACTTCAAGCTCATGAGGCTCATGGGGGCACCTTCTCTGCCTCCATTAGGTAATTCAAGAAACTCCTCCTCAGGAATCATCATAGTTGATCCTGTACTGGTATTCTGACTTTGGGACTTAGCAGGGGCTTCAGCTTGCGGGGGCTCAATCTCAGAAAAACGCGGGCGGGCGGGCTCTCAGTCCATGGGGCTAGTGGTCCGCAGGAATTTGGGTTCAGGGTTTGAATCCCGCCCTTGGGCCTGGGTTTCAAGGGGTAACAAATTGTCAATACTGACAGGAAACCACTTAGAATTTCATCTTAAAAGCATACTCTTCTAGTGTCTGTTGTGAATCCTGCTATTCACTGTATTTCAATTTTGCCTTCAGTGGGCTATTTTGAAGACAAATCTATCACTTTTGCTTTTGCCTCTTGAAATGAGTCAATGGCTGGATTGGGAAATACAATTGTTCAGGTTCTTGACTCTGCGCAACTCACTTGCCCCACTCATGCTTGTGGCAAGTGATCCTACCGTCCTGGTAGTGTTTTGTGGTACCGCCAACCACTATATATTCCATTTTCTTATTCACCAATAAAATCTAAGTTCTATTCACATTTTTGTCTTTGTGTCTTCTGTACTTCTGCGCCTCTCCCTAGCCACAACTAGTAGAGATTATTCTTCCAGGGCCGCAAGGTAAACACATTTGCCTTCCCTATCATCTAACCAAGACTTAGTACAAATCCAATCCTAAGGTTAGGATTTCCCGTTGTGTGTCTGTGCCGCGCCTCAGAACACAACAAAAATGGTGCTCACTACAGGGGCTGTAAGCCCCTTGATTATCCCTTTTGCATCCATGTTTTCAGGTCCTTTGCCTCCGCCTATACAAGAGCCAACTTCACCTGAAATTAATAGTCCTCCTATTGAGGAAGATATTGCCAACCTGCCTATTGTCCCTACTTTACTGAGCCTCAGGAATGATACCTGCCTAGTTGCTTACCCCATGGGTACCCCTGACTTAGAACAAGTCATGGTAGTAGCCCTTGGGATAGCCTGTGAAGGAGCCATCCCTTGCCTTCAGCTGCAGTTCAGTTGGGCGGAATATTACAAATTAATTGTGGCCCCTCAATTTCCACAACATCTCCTCTCAGCGGCTGGCTCTGCTGAGCACTTACTATCCTTCTTTGTGCAGCCTGCCTTGGCCCACCATCAAATTGTGTTGGGGCTCCACTTCCAAGAAATCTCATCTCTACAAGCAGCAGTTACTCATCACTGGGATCAGTTTGCTGCCTACAAACAGTGGATTCATTCCCTTTTTTCCTTGGTATCTGACAATCAGCGCAACTCTGTTACCTCCCAGACCTGTTTGGTTAATTCTATAATCAAATGCTCCAGTCCATCCCCAAATATGTGAGAGAGCGTCTACACAAGTTTCACCAGCTTGAAAAACCCTGGCAAACTCAAGTAGATTCCACCTTAAACACTTATCTCACCGACTTTGACTGACTTGTACAACAGCTCAATGCATTCAGCATGTATTACTTTGAGCAACTACAGCAGGTAGCGGACTTTGCTGTTAACAGCCTTAATGAACTCAGTGTGGTGATTGATCAAGAAAGAGCTACTACTGCTGCTGCTAGAGCCAAACTCCAGAGTCAAGTGAATGAATTAGCTTTGCCCAAGCCAGATTTTCTGCCCTCTCCCCCTTCTGATGATTTTGCAGATTGAGAGCAAAGAATATGGGACACTATTTTAGAGCTATGTATAGCTATTTGCGGTCAAGGACGTCCTGCTGAGGCTCCTCAACCTGACCCCCAGTGTCAGGGCCCAGATTGCCCTGGACAGTCAACTGGCCTCCTTAGAGGTGATTAAACATGCAGCTTGGAAACCCCCACAAAGCACTTTCTAGGGCAAAATACCCCCCTTTTGACTAGCAAATGGCCTGGGATTTGAGAGGCACACAAGCCTTGAATCCCTAGCATTGATTCTGTTATCAAATTTGGGCCACCTACCTATCAGAAAATGGCACATTGGGAGTGTGATTGTTCAATTGCGCAATCAGGCAATTAATTCATTGCGGGAGCTAAAAATAACTGTAGCAACTTGCCATGCTGCAAATTTCAAAAGGTTCATGTTATAGCAGCCAATGAGATCTCACTCTCTTGGCCAAGCACAAAAATTCCGGTAAAATTGTAAATCCAACTCCAAATGATGCCATCAGTTTTCTGGTGGCACAAAAGGCCACATAATCTTCAGTAAGTATAAGTAGTGAGGAGGAGAAGCCCTTCTCACTGTTGAAATATTAATAAAGCAAGTTTATGCCTAGAAATTATTATCTTATTGCAGGAATTGTCTATTTTTGCTCAAATTTAATTATTCTCTTTGCATCTATTTGTGAATCCACTACTCAATACAAACTTGTATACCCATATCCTCCTGGCCATACTCCTGTTGTCCTTGCCAAACCTCCCTGCGCCCTTGACCTGGAGTATTTCCATCCCCATCACCTGGATCTGCCACCAGTAATGAAGGATATTCCTACTGCCCCTCCTCTCCCCAACGCCTCCCACCCAGGACTTTAGCAAGCTGGGGTTTGTCTATATCACAGTGTTGGGGCTGGCCAACCAAGTTGTGCCCCATAATGGGAGTTGGCGCCCCTAGCCACTGCTCTAACTACCTGATCTGCATAGCGCCTATTGTGTAAATGGCCTTTCAGGCCCAGCCTGCCTTCCCTGTGGGAGTCCAGCCGGACTCTAGTATGGGCTGTGACAGTATGTCAACCATATCTAAACCAGTAACCCTGGGCCCCTATTCTTCTTTGATTATAGGGCATCTTGTATGCTTTTTTATGACCTCAGCTTACTACCTAAGACAGTATTTGACTAAGAAACAAGAAACAAAAAAATGCCAAGAAGAAATTGTTGCCAAGCCATCTCAATTCCAGACCTTGACCATCTCCACCTCAAACCAGAACACTGCTGCCCCCACAACCTTTCCTGACCTGCCAAAATTGGACTTGGCTGGTTTCAGGAAAGGAATGATCATGATAAATGCCTTGTTCCTCGCCCACCCCAAGAGCTTTAGAGACAACGCCTAGAAGGCTATGATGGTGGCTGCCCAACTGAAGGATGATGCCAGAAAAATCTTCTTGACCTGCCTTAAGGAAGACCCAGACCTCATACTTTCCTACAATCAATTCCTGGAGAGAATGAACTCTGCAACTACTCCTGCTGGGGCCAAGACCCAAGCCTACATGGGGCTCATCTGCCTGACCCAGGGAAGAGACAACCTGGAGACCTATATACAATGATTCCTATGCCTGGCGGATGCAGCCAAGATTCCTGATGGCATATCAGGCTTGAATTTCAGAAACGGTCTGAACCCACACCATGCCAGCCTAATGAGACACCACCAATGTGACCTTCTCAAAGACAAGCTCCTGGCTATTGCCAGAGGCATGGACTTCAGCCAACTGCAAGGGTACCACACTGGCCAACCCCGGAACAACCAAACCCTTGGTACTAGTAGGCCCTGCTTGAACATGACCCCTGAGGAGTACCAATACCACTTCAGAAGTGGACTATGCTTCTATTGCCACCAGAGTGGCCATTTATCCAAGGACTGCACTAGCCGCTCCAATGGAACCCAAGGAGCAACTATCTCAGCAATAAAGAATGCTTCACAATCTTATCCTATCATTGATACTAACTTATGTTATAATGACCATGAGGTGAACACTTTAGCTCTCCTAGACAGTGGGGCAATCCTCAACTACATGGAGTGTAGCCTAGCTGAGAAACTTGGTATACCAATCCAGGGAAATTCCTGACTGGTAACCTTGGGTAACAAGACAACAGACATGTCCCACAAATATAAAGAAGAGCTTGTCTCCCTGAAGTTAAACAAGAGATTGCTGCCCACCAGATTTCATGTCATGGAGAAGCTTCCCAAACCTGTAGTGATAGGGTTCAAATGGTGGGGTGACCACCAATTGAACTTAGACTATAAGAATCATCAAGTGACTGTCACTCATGAGAGCCAAACCTTATAGGTCCCCTGCCTGAATCCCCAGCAGACCCCTGAGTTGAACAACATCACCATGGAATCCTGCAAAGCTGAGATCCCAAAATATTGAAGCCTTGGGAGTCTGTCTTCTCCAAAGAAGAAGCCACCGCCTTGCCAAAACATAGCCAGTTTGACCACGCCATTGACCTCCTCCCCGGAACCCAACCTAAGCATAGACCTGTTTATAGCTGTAACATGAAGGAGCAAGCCGCCTTGAGAGAGTACTTGGACAAGATGTTGAAGAAGGGATATATACTTGTCTCCAAATCTCCTTGTTTGTCCCCTCTATTGTTTGTTAAAAAGAAGGGTGGTGACTTACGTCTTTGTGCCAATTACCAGGACCTAAACAGCATCACAGTGAAGAAAAGATACCTTGTACCCAATGCCAAAGACCTCTCAGACTAGCTTTCAGGAGCCAACGTTTTCTCAAAGGTTGATTTGAGGGACGCCTTTAACCAGATCTGGATCAGGCCTGGCAACAGATGAAAAACTGCCTTCAAGACTAGGCAAGGTCTTTTTGAATACTTGTTTATGCTGGTTGGGCTGTGCAACGCTCCCAGTACTTTTCAAACTATGGTGGACATGGTCTTGGGAGGACTCAAGGATCAGTGTTACATAGCCTACTTAGATGGCATCCTCATTTACAGTTTCACACCTGAGGAACATGTTGAACACCTTCAAGCTGTCCTAAAATGCTTCAAGGAACACAGACTCTTTGTTAATCTCCAGAAATGTGAGTTTTTCCAAGAAGAAGTAGAGTTCCAGGGGTACAATTTACTGAAAGGAGGTTTCACAATGACGCCTGATAAAATAGAGGCCGTGACATCATGGCCTGAGCCTAAGAACTGCAAGGAGGTCAGAAGTTTCCTGGGCCTGGCAAACTTCTCCTGGGAATTTGTCCAAAATTTTTCTTCAATCTGCTTGCCCTTGACCCGCCTCACCTCTGAGAAACACCCTTTTGTGTGGTATGATACCGCCAAGTCAGCCTTTGAGTTGCTAAAGAACGCTTTGTTTCTGCCCCCGTCTTGGCAATGCTGGTTTACAATAAGCCCTTCATTTTGGAAACAGACGCCTCTGACTTTGCATTAGGGGGTGTTGCTTCAGGAGGGGAATGATAGTAAACTGCACCTTATAGCTTACTACTCAAGAAAGTTCACTCCGCCTGAGTTGAACTACCCCATCTACAATAAAGAGATGCTTGCTATCATCTAGTCCTTGAAACATTAGAAGATACTTATGTGACACCAACCACCCTGTGAGAATCATGACCAATCACAAGAACCTGACATACTTCTTCAAACCATAACAACTAAATCAGCAACAAGCTAGATGGGCCTTATTCCTAGCAGATTACAACTTTTCAATCAGTTACAAACCCGGCAAGATCAACATTGTACCAGGCGCCTTAAGCCAAAGAGTAGACCTTTTTCCTAGTTCCAAAGAGATTGAAGAATTCAACACTAAATCCTTGCTGTCCCCAAACATGATTGAGCCAATGCTCCTATTCCTGGGGCTAGCCAGTGTAAGAGAATAAATCCAACTAGCTCAGACTGTAGACCAGCACTGCATCTCTATCATGGAAGACCTAAAGAGAGATATCAACAGTCAATACTACCAAAATGGTTACTCCCTACATGGAAACACCCTGCAGCTACATAGACGCACCTACGTACCAGAAGGCCCAATGCGCTTAGAGATACTGAAGGAATACCACAACTCCCCCATGTTAGGACACCCTGGACGTACAAAGACTCTCAGAGGGATTCAGAGAACCTACATGTGGCCCAGGATGAAGCCATAGATTGAAGGATACCTCAGTGGTTGTGAGACATGCAGACATACCAAACCTAAGCAAGGAAAGCCAGAAGGATTACTACAACCCCTTCAGATTGCAGAAGGCCCTTGGAAGTCAGTTTCCATGGACTACATTGTGGATCTACCCAATTCAAAAGGATTCAACGCCATACTTTTAATTATCAATTGCTTCACCAAGATGGCTCACTTCATTCCAACAACAACCAAAGTAACTGCAAAGGAAACCACCACTCTATTCTGTAACTGAGGATTCATGAACCATGGACTCCCACAAGAAGTGGTCTCAGACAGAGGCCCACAATTCACCTCTAAGTTTTGGGCCCAAATCCTAAAGGGCTTGGGAATAAAAAGATTGTTGTCTACTGCATACCACCCCTAGAGCAACAGACAGACCAAGAGAGTGAACCAGGTCCTCAAACAGTTCTTATAATGCTATGTTAACTCAGAACAGAACAATTGGGTAACCCACTTACCAATGGCTCAGTTTTCATACAATAACCAAGACCATAGCTCCACTGGTATGTCCCCCTTCAAAACCAACTAAAGATTTAACCCCACATGGGATGCCCCCCCACAGAGGAAGCCGACAACCCCAAAGGACAAGACTGGGTTAGCAACATCCACACATGCCAAGAAGAATGCGCCAAGAACCTGAGAAGAGCAGTACAAGTATACAAGGATTTTTCCAACAAGGAACAAAGCCCTAGCCCTCAATTGAAGTAGGAGACCTTGTGTACCTCAGCGCTAAGAACATCAAGACCACTTCCCCTTGCGCTAGCTTGAGCCCCTGTCAAACAGGTCCTTACAAAGTCTTACAATGCATTGGTACTGTAGCATACCAACTAGAACTGCCCCCCAGATGGAAGATTCACAACGTATTCCACCGCTCCCTGTTATCAAAAAAGAAAGGACCCTCTCTCCTGCATCAGATAGTGAGAACAGCTCCCCCACCCATCAAAATAGGAAGCTTCATGGAACACGAGGTCAAAGCCATCCTGGGACACAAACTCTGATACCAAAAACCTCACTTCCTGGTCAAATGGAAAGGATACCCCCATGGAGAGAATACTTGGGAACCTGAATCCAACCTGGAGAATGCCGCCATCCTACTAAAGGAATATAAGTCTTGGAGTAAAGAGTTGTGCTATGCAAGCTCAACTATGGTAGAGGATGATGTCAGGGCCCAGATTGCCCTGGACAGTCAGCTGGCCTCCTTAGAGGTGATTAAACATGAAGCTTGGAAACCCCCACAAAGCACTTTCCAGGGCAAAATACCCCCCCCCTTTCAACTAGCAAATGTCCCAGGATTCAAGAGGTACACAAGCCTCAAATCTCTGGCATCAAGCCTGTTATTGAATTTGGGCCACCTACCTATTGGGAAATGGCACATTGGGAGCACAATTGTTTGATTGCGCAATCAGGCAATTGATTTGTTGCAGGAGCTAAAAATAACTGTAGCAACTTGCCATGCTGCAAATTTCAAAAGGTTCATGTTATAGCAGCCAATGAGATCTCATCTTCTTGGCCAAGCACGCAAATTCCAGTTAAAATTGTAAATCCAACTCCAAATAATGCAATCAGTTCTCTGGTGGCACAAAAGGCCACAGAATCTTCAGTAAGTATAAGTAGTGAGGGGTAGAAGCCCTTCTCACTGTTGAAATCTTAATAAAGCAAGCTTATGCCTAGAAATTATTATCTTATTGCAGGAATTGTCTATTTTTGCTCAAATTTAATTATTCTCTTTGAATCTATTTGTGAATTCACTACTCAATATAAACTTGCATACCCATATCCTCTCGGCCATAACTCTGTTGTCCTTGCCAAACTGCCCTGCGCCCTTGACCTGGAGTATTTCCATCCCCATCACCTGGATCTGCCACCAGTAATGAAAGATATTCCAACTGCCCCTCCTCTCCCCAACGCGCCTCCCACCCAGGACTTTAGCAAGCTGGGGTTTGTCTATATCACAGTATTGGGGCTGGCTGACCAAGTTGTGCCCCATACTGGGAGTTGGCACCCCCTAGCCACTGCTCTAAACTACCTGGTCCGCATAGCGCCTATTGTGTACATGGCCTTTCAGGCCTGGCCTGCCTCCCCTGTGGGAGTCCAGACGGACTCTAGTATGGGCCAAGACACCCAGGTGCTTGAGTTGACTGCTCAAGTTGCAGAGCTACAGCAAGAACTTGCCACCCTACGTGAAATGATGGCAACTGCTGCTAGCCCAGTTGGGGCTGTCAATGAAGATGGTTTCTGCTCTGGCTTACCAGGAGCTCCTTTTCCAATGCTCTAGGGAACTAATTGCCCTAGCTAACAAGGTGGACCAATTGAAGCAGGACCATACTGAACTGGATAGAGACGTATAAGATATAAATGACATGATCAACTCTGTTAATGATAGGTTTGCCCCTTGCCTCTCAGTGGGGCCATCCCTTACTTCTAGACTGGCTGAGCTCTCCACAATAGGGACCACCCAAGGTCAACGCCTATATGTTACTGCACAACAAATCACTCAAGCTTTTGATATGGGTGCCCGCGCTGTTGAGACCCTGACTACCCTTGAAGAGAGTATTTGTCAGCTATGGGCTAGACAGCCCCCTCTGAATCCAAGGCAGAATTTTTCCCACGTATAAATGTACTCAATAGCAACAATGGTGTCCCAACTCCCAAAACACACTTCAAGCCTACTTTTAATCAAGTCTTCAATCCCAAAACCTCAACCATTGCAGCTTTTCTAACTATCTACAAAACTGCCATGAGACAAGCTTCAGACAAAGTTAAGAAAGAACATATTCTGACCTGTCTACATCCAACTTGCCAGGAGGTGGTGGTGCCTGAGCTGCCCTCTATTAAGACATAGGAAAATATGAAGCAGCTTCTGATTGACAAATTTGGTGGTGACCTTAGCCTGGAAGTAAAGAAGGACGCCTTCATGCATATTGCTTTCAAGCCTAAAGAGACGCTAGCTGAGTTTGCAGACAGATTCTATATGGAAGGATAGCAATTGATAACAAGCAGACAGTTGATAGCCCATGAAGCCTACATGGCTTGCACTCAAGCCCTCAAAGTTAACCAGCTTCTGTGTCTTCACTTCAAAGCCCATAAAGCTATGATTTCCTCTATGAAGAGCATAAAGATGCTGTTGCAAGATATGCACCTTGCCCATTCTGGAGCAGTTGTTAGGGAAGGTTGAGCTACTTTTAACTCTGGTTCTTCTTCCTGTGGTCCTTGCATTCTTACCATGAACTTGCAAAATCCTCCTTGACGCCAAGGTTGCCACAAATGTGGTCAGATAGGTCACCATTCTCAAGTTTGCACCAACCCACAGGTTGAAGGAGCTGATCCAAAAGATCAGGCGTTAAAAGAACAGTCAACCTACAGGCAGAGACGCTCTTGGTTGAAAATTCTTCCCAGTCTCTTTCAATCCCTCCCTCTATATCTGACGCCAAGCCTGCTGATAATGAGGCTCCTCCTATCCTCCTCTTGTTCCACAATATCTCTGAAAACTCTGACCTGGATGACTCTGATGCTGACAACGCCAATGCATATGGGTACTCTGTTATGGCTGTTCCTGAAACCATTACAGTCCCCTGTAAATTATGCTCAGGAAAGACTACAACTACCGCTAAGCCTTTGCCTGAAGCCAAAGAAATTGTCTCTTGTTCCTACCTCACTCAGGCTAAGAGGTCCCCCATGCTAGTGGAGTCATCAGAAGAAGCTGCCAAGGTTGCTGACGCTGTCTTCAAGAATGTGTCTGTTTTGCTCCCTCTCCAGACTGTTTATAAGGAATTCCCAGGATTAAGATGCATGATTGAGAAGTGGGATAAGGAACTAGCAGAGGCTTAAGACATCCTAGCTGTCCTTCCCCCCTTTGGTTGCACTACCACTTGAGTGGAAATATCCATTCAAAAAGTAAAGATCAAGGCTGTTTTAGACACTGGCTTGCCAGTCAACATTATCTCCTCCAAGCTAGTGAAGAAACTCAAATTTGCCCCTGACCTTAATTATCACCAGTTGTATGGCACGGCTGGACTGTCTATGACCCACGCCATAGGGGCTTACTCCGCTCTACCCATGCGGTTTGGCAAGCTTCTCCTAGCTGCGCCAGCAGTTGTCTTGGAAAACAAGAGTTACAATCTCTTAGTTGGCACCCAGTTTCTTAGGGAATATAATGGGATAATCAACTTAAAAGATGGTTACCTCTCTATTCTGGGATACAAAGTCCCTCTGATCTTTGAAGAGTCAGTTAAGATTCCTGGGAAACGGCTCAAGACATGTGCTTTAGAATATCCCACTGGGGTTTTCAACCTCAAATATTGAACCCACTTCTTGAACATGAAATGTCCACCCATGGTCTGTCCTGCGTCTGAAGGGATCCCTCTCCTAGCCACGTCTGCTGTCACCATCCCACCTGGCTCCCAGGCCATCCTAGACTCCCAGATATCATATGAACTACCTGAACAAACCTTCTTGGAGTTGTACTCTCCCCCCTTGTTAGGACGCAACAAACCTTATCTCTGTCCTGGGATCCTAGATGTCTCCCATAAGGACCCTGTTCAATTGTTGGAAGCCAACCTGACTGCACTCCCCATGACCGTGTCTAGGGGGCAGGTTGTTGGATATAGCAAGTTGTTGAGCGCTCTTGATGTCCTGTCTCTTTATCTCTTTGGCACGTTTCAAGGCTTTAACCTACCTGAGGATGAGCCCCAAGTCCTATCCTTTTTCACTGCGCAAGACTTTCCACAGTTGTCCCCAGTTCAACAGAAAGCAGCACTAGACTTGCTAGACCAATTTTCTGACATCTTTTCAAAGGACAGTACCAACTATGGGTTAGCCAAAGGCGTTATCCATCATATTGACACTTACAACGCTCCTCCCTTCTGTGCTAAACCATATTGCTGTAGCTGTGTAGGAGACGCCCAGGTATCTGAAGAGCTCAAACAACTGTTGGCCGTTGGCACCTTCCCAAAGTCCTTGGGCATCCCTGCTACTCATCTTAAAGAAGAAAGATGGAGGTCATTGTATTGTGATGGACTATTGCCAATTGAACTCTTTGACCAAGAAGAACTTGTACCCCTTGCTGTGTATTGATGATGCTCTCTAACCTCTTGGTGCTCTAAGCTCTTCTCTGCAATGGATCTGGCATCTGGATACTGGCAAGTTGACCTATCCCCAAGGATTGTCAAAAAGCCGCGGTCATTACCTTTGAAGGACTTTTTGAGCCTACTTGCATGCCGCAGGGACTCTGCAATGCCCCAGCCACCTTCCAATGGGCCATGGACTCCATCCTCTGTGCCTTGAAGTTGTTGTGCGTCCTAGTATACTTGGATGATATAACTGTTTTCAGAGCTACCTTCACCAATCACCTGGCTCATCTCAAAGAGGTGTTCATAAAGATTTGAGAAGCTGGCCTTAAGCTAAAACCTTCCAAGTGCGCCTTCAAAGAAAATCTTGAATTCTTGGGCCATGAAGTAGCCCAGACCAGGATTTGCCCAATGACTAAGAAGGTTGAGGCCATCAACAAAATGCTTCCGCCCATCAACCTGCAAGAGGTACAAGTCTTTCTAGATATGATGGGCTACTATAGACAGTTTATCCCTGACTTTGCCAATACTAGTGAGCCTCTAGTCCAGCTGTTACTTAATGTCCCTTTTGAATGGACAACCAGTCAGCAGCAAGCCTTTGAGACCCTTAAGAAAAAACTCAAAGAGGCGCCAATCCTAGTGTATCCTGACTATGATAAGGAGTTCATCCTGTACACCAACGCTAGTGATCTTGCTATTGCAGCTATTCTGGCCCAACTAGACAACAAGGGTGTAGACCATCCTGTGGCTTACACTTTCTGTGTGCTAAGCAAACATGAGAACTATAGTGTCACAGAGAAGGAGTGCCTTGCCGTGTTGCATGCAGTCAAGCAGTTTTGTTGCTATGTATATGGTACCCACTTCACAGTTGTCACTGACCACGCTTTGCTTAAGTGATTACAACAGCTTAAGGAGCCTTAAGGCCGCCTAGCTAGATAGTCTCTACTTCTGCAAAGATATAACTTCACTTTGCTCCATTGCCCTGGGATTCAACACCAGAACACGGATGGGCTCTCCAGAATGCCCATTCTTACTTTGTATCATGCAGAGGCTGATTGGTTATACAAACTAATTGGGTACCCTTCTTCTTTTTGAAAGTGAGACAGAAGAGGTACAACTGGCCTTGTCCAAGCTATCCAAAAATACCCTCATACGCAATAATCAACTCTTCAAGAAGGTACAAGACCAGTATCTTCCTTATGTACAACCCAGTCTTTGCCTCTTGTTGGTGTTGCAAGCTCATAAAGAGACTGGGCATGGAGGCATTGCCAAGATCTATGACTGGCTTTAAAAGAATTACTTCTGGGAGAACCTTTTCCTGCTGATCCCAGACGTCATAGCTAGCTGCCACAACTGCCAGCTGCAGAGGCCTTGAGCTGCTGCCCAGGAGTTCAAATTAGTTCCCCTGCAACATGCCTTTCACACTGTCAGCATTGACGCGGTAGGTCCTCTCCCCCGCTCACATTCTGGATGTTGCTTTATTCTGATTGCTGTTGATCACTTCAGCAAGTGGGTAGAGGCTTGCCCTACAAAGGACATCATGGCTAAGACAACTGCTGCCTTCCTGTTACAAGATGTTTTCTACCGCCATGGCTGTCCCCAAGTGTTGCTCTCAGATAATGAGACTAATTTTAATGCCAAACTGGTAACCTCTGTTGTTGAAGCTTTGGGATCACACCAATCCTTCTCTGCCCCCTACAATTCTTCTACCAATGGGGCAGTTGAGCATGCAAATTCAACACTGGCCTCTATTATGAGAAAGCTCACCTACTCTGACACTGCCAACTGGGACCTATACTTGCCTGCCGCTCTCTTTGCATACCGCCTTAGCAAACATTGTGTCACTGGATACTCCCCTTTTGCTATTCTTTATGGACAAGAGGCTACTACCTCATCACTCTTGGGGGCCCCCCCTGCTTACCTCTGATAAGGCTATGAATCCTGACAATCATATCAAGGATCTAGTTAACCGCGTAATTGATATACAGGCCTCTTCCTACACTTCTGCATACAAGACTAAGATGCTTGAGCTCTCTCCTGATAATGCTGGACGCCCCCCTGCCTGAATTCAATGTTGGTGACCATGTACTTTACTATCAACACTGAGTAGGCGGTTGTGCACATAAGTTGGACTCTCTGTGGATTAGCCCTTTAGAAGTGATCTTTAAACAAGGGTCTAAATACACTATAAAGCTCTTCTCCAGTGGCTGTTCCTTCGCTCAAGTGCACACAAAGTTCCTTTGTAAATGCCACCCCCCTAAGGCCAATCTAGGGGAGAGCAATGTTGTGAATCCCACTATTCACTGTATTTTGATTTTGCCTTCAGTGGGCCATTTTGAAGATGAATCTCTTGCTTTTGCTTTTGCCTCTTGAAATGAGCCAATGTCTGGATTGGGAAATACAATTGTTCAGATTCTTGACTCTGCGCAACTCACTTGCCCCACTCATGCTTGTGGTGAGTGATCCTACTGTCCTGGTATTTTTTTGTGGTACTGCCAACCACTATATATTCCATTTTCTTATTCACCAATAAAATTAAGTTCTATTTACATTTTTTCTTTGTGTCTTCTGTACTTCCGCGCCTCTCTCTAGCCATAACTAGTTTAGATTATTCATCCAGGTCCGCAAGGTAAACGCATAGCCTTCCCTATCATCTAATCAATACTTAGTACAAATTCAATCCTAAGGTTAGGCTTTCCTGTTGTGTGTCTGTGCCGCGCCTCAGAACACAGCAGTGTCTTTATTTATAAGGCAAGAAAAACCAAGTCTTGGGGGATCTTCAGAGAAAAACAGGGAGTTTTCTGAACAGATTTGATTGATAGCCAGAGGGGGAAACACATGGTGATGGGGAAAAAGCTGGCAACAGAAGCTGAAGATTTGCATGAAGCAGTGGAGGAAAGGTGGCGGTTGTATAATAAAAGGAGTAAAAAAGTCAAAAGAAAACCTATCTTAAAATAGGAATTATATAAAAGTGAATTGAACTGTGCGTAACCACACAAAAAATGAACAAAAACCAAAACCAAAGGCAAAGAGCGAAACCAAAGCAAGAAGCAAAAAAAAAAGGTAATTGTTCTTTAATTAATAAATTACTAATAAATTATCAATCTAAACTAAAGATTTGACTCAAACTTTAACTTATTTGAAGGCTGCACTTTGGGGCAGGGCACAACAATCAAGTACAGAACACCAGAAAAACTCTTTATTACCTGATTTCTTTGACCTCTCTCCTGACCATATGAGCATTGACTCAGGCAACACCTGTAGAATTCTGTGTGGGGTAGCAGCATTGCCACCTCTCACCCCCTTGTCTATACTGTGTGCCAGTTTTACTTGCACCACCAGAAAGGAAGACATGGAATCAACTTTTTCCAATCATAAGTTTAATCCTCTTAATCTGCCAAAGTTTGATAGAAATTGAAACATTTGAACTTTTTTCTGCCTCTTTGAAATGTCTATGAGAGGCGCCAGTGACCATATGAAAGCAACCATCCTCATAAACACTCTGGATCCCATCTGTGTAGATGTCATAATGCCTTGCCTTCCACTTGATAACTAGACCTATAAAGACAAACACCAGGCTGAAATTGAGAAATTTGGTAGTAAAACCAGATTACAGGCTTGGAAGGCTGAGCTCAGTAAAATCTCATTCAAGAAACATGACTCTTTTCAGGACTTTGCCAACTGCTTCTACCATGAAGCTCAGGCTCTCTTAGGCGCTGATTTCTTGTCTGAGCTGGACTGTAGAATCACTATAGGACATGCCTTACAGCCATACAGGGAGTTAGACAATGGCATGTTCCCAGTTTTAGACCAATCTATCTCAATCCAAAAGATCACCAGCTATCTGAGCCGCCTAGGAGCCAGCTTGGAGCTCCTAATAAAGGCCATAATAATCATGTGTCTACTCCAACTAAGGATAAGACTTGAAAGCCCAAGCCCAACAAAGCTTTCTCTGAAACTACCAATAAATCAGGGAGTGACTACAAGTTCAAGGATCTGCCAGGTCCCTGCCACAAATGTGTCAATAAAGTCCACTGGGCCAGCACCTGCAAAGGGAAGGGTCACAAATCCTCAGTAAATGTGGTGGCCAACTAAAAACAGGAAGACCAGGGAAAAGATAAGGTGGACCAGTAGATTAATATACTGAGTCTGCCTCCCCCTATTCCAAAAGAGCCAGACCACCAACTGTTAGAAGAAGCTGAGCCAAATACAGCTATCACTGAGGAAACCACTCCAGAGGCATTGTTAGTAGATCTGCCTTTGACCAGTAAGCTGTTCCACTTTGCCCCTGAGTAGGATTTTAAAGAGGATCCTTTACACATGCTTGTGTCAGACAATCTTTATACCATTCCAGCCAGAGGAAGAGGCAGAGGACACCCTAGGAAGATTGCCCCAAACGCTGTGGAGACAGTTTCCAAACCTTACACAGCTCAAGTACAGGAAACTTGCCTCTTCTTGGGTCCTAGTGTAGTCAGCAGCTTACCTTCTTTGAAGGGAGTGCAATTCTCCCTTTCAATGGAGATCATTGAGGCCAACCTCCCTGAGATTGGCCAAATTCTCAAGCAATATTTTGATACTCTGGCACCATTGGGTGTACACATATTAAACTTACACTCTGTAATCTACTCTGAATATACTTATGCAGATATCTCTATTAATAAATTTAAGGTGCGCGCCATAATAAATAGTGGTCCCTCTATTAATATTGTGTCCACTTGCCTTGTCAGAAAGCTAGGTATTGCCTGACATTGCGCACACCAGGGTATATGGTACTGCTGACAAACATACAACCACCTATGAAGGAGCTTACAGCGCCTTGCCAATGCACTTTGGCTCCATCACAGTGACCTCTCCTGCCATGGTCCTACCAAGTGAAACTTACAACATGCTCATTGGTACTGCATTTCTATTTAAGTACAGGGTTAGACCGGACATGAAAGACAACACTTTGACCATCCTTTTCCAGACTATCCCACTGTACTATACGCAGGATGTGGTGCCGCCAGCTAAGGTAAAACCTAGCATTAATCTGGCATGTAAGGATGGCGTGGTGGCAGTCCCCTACACCTGTACAGGAAAAAAGGGGAAATGGTTGCCCACCCAAATAAAAGAGCATAAAGGGATTCTGCTCTGTTCTCAATCAAACCTCACACTTGAATCTGGCTAACAGCAGGTCGTGAATACAGGATTGACTTTGGACATCCCTGCAGGACTATATGGCAAAGTTCATCATCCATGGGGATGTTCAAGATTTGAACCTTGCATTGCCCCAGGGATAATCATTCCTGGACATGGCAAAATCCACATCCTGCTGGCCAACCTCCAAGGACACAGTATCCACATCAAGAAGAACCAGATTGTTGGGGTTGTCCATCTTATTCCAGTTGAAGAGCTGGACAGCTTTGAGTGTATTAGAGACTTTTCAGAAATGGGATTACCTGATCAAGTTGAAACCACTGCATATGTGACACCACTGGCTGTGTCATGCCCTGTCTTTAAGGGCAGGCTCTTTAAACTTACTTCTTTATTTTTTGCTTTAAATTAATTTTTCTTATTTGAAATTTTAAGTCAAAGGTTAATAATTAAGTACTTTAAAGTAATTTACCTTATGTACGTCAATTTGCGTTCAATTTGCTGCTATTTTCATCTTCATTATTCCTAAGCTATTTTTAATAGCTTATATATATTCTACTTTAAAGGTAGATGATTTTAAATTCTACTTACCTTTCAAAACTCCTGGTTACGCTGTTGCTTTTCCCCAGTGTCACATTGTCAATATGAGGTTCCTACCGGGCTTCTTTTCCTCTTCTCCTCCAGGTTCTTGCTCTAGAACTTCTCCAGTTGCTCCTGTCATTGGCATTTTTATCCCTGCCTATCATTTTTTAACTGAAAAAGATGTCCTATAAATAAAGAGCTTATGAAGAGTAGGCTTTAAGCCAAAATTCTTAGTGATTTCTTCCCTTCAATTTTTATCAATTTTTAAACTTCAGATATTAAATTTTAGAAATTTCAATTTTTAGTAATTTGTTCTAAGTTTTCTTCTTTTCTTTTTCTTAGTAAAATAAATGAAAGTATTAAACACTAAGCCTTAGGCTTGTTGTATCCATTATTTTCCCTTAAAGAATCTTTTCATAGTTACATGTACCAGTTTGCTGATGGAGAGTATCCCAATATTGACATTCCTGTTGTAACTGTGATGTTCTAACAGAGTTACAAGGGTAAAATATTAAAAACTAGATAATAATCTTTGTTGAGAGATAGTGATTATATATTTATTGTGAATCAGTGGATAACAGGAACATGATTGTGTTGATCACACAGTGGAATGGTGAAGGGGGTGACTTGAACCTGGTAATAAGTCAAGCGCCAAAACAAGGTATCCACCATAATGGATCATCATCTGTTCATGTTGATGGATTTGGTAATTTGAGTTGACTTCCTAACCTGGTTTTGGGTGACTGGATAATTGGATTGCAGATCATGAACCTGCTTACTTGGAACCTTGCTGGAGGATCAAGCCTGCTGTTTTGATATCCCCCAACTGAGGGTCAGCCTCCTCTGGGGGGCAGGTTGTCAGGAGCCCAGGCGCCATACTGGACTAACTGTTGTTTGGTGGCAGGAAGGACAGTCTCTTGTTGTTTCTGTCTTGCCTTGCAGGGTCTCAGGAAATCATGATGGAGTACTTTGTCTTTTTTACGTTTTCTGAGTCCTTGCACAAGGTAAGAGTTGTTTTTGTTTACCTTTAAGATGATTGTCAGGCCTACTTTCTTGGGTTATAGTTTACTTTTGTTGATGTTCATGACCCAAACTTTGTTGCCAACCTCATGTCTGTTTTGGATGGGGATAAATATCTTTTGTAGATGCTTATTTTCTCTTTCTGTTTGATTTCTATTGGCCTCTATAACCTGGGGATCTGAGCAGGGGGAACCTTGCTTGAAATTTCCAGCTTGGGTCCTGACAATTATTGGATGATATTGGGCTGTGTGCCATATACTAATTCAAAAGGGCTTTTCCCAGTGGATTTTTTCACACAAGTCTGGAATACAAGTAGTGCAGTTGGTAGCTGCTTATACCAGTCCTCAGGTCTCCCAGCAGTGAGCTTAGTCAAGGCTTGCACAAGGCTGCCATTTAGCTGTTCCACATGTCCATTGACCTGAGGATAATAAGGTGTTATCACTGTGTGCTTGACCCCATTCTTGGCGAGGTATACATTGGTATCTTCAGAGGTCAATTCTTTGCCTCTGTCAGTTATCAGGAGTTCTGGTTTTCTGAACTTGCTGATGATTTCCTTCCCTATGAATTGCCGCACGTTGTTGCCAGTATGTGTTTTTACTGCTTGTGCCACTGGTCATTGTGTGGCAAAGTCTATTGTGGTAATGATGTACTTTTTCTCATTATGTTTTCCTGGTATGGGGCCCACAATGTCTAGGGCCCACACCTTAAAGGGCATTTGTGTGCAGATAGATAGTACTGACTTAGGTGGGGTTTTGCTCTTTGAGAATTTCTCACATAATTTGCATTGGTCCAAGACTTCCTGGACGTCTTGGTACAGGGTTGGCCACCATGCTTTGTGTTTAAGGAATTCATAGAGGTTGTGGATTTTTGTGTGCCCTAGGTCTCTATGGTAACGTAGGATGGTGTCAACTTGCTGATGTGTGGGAACATAAGGGATGGTGGTTCTGTTGGACATTTTTTGATGTAGGGTTCCATACACGTCTGCAAATAAGTGTTCATTATTAATGACTGTTTCCTTTTTTATGTCTGTGGTGGCAGGTATAAAGCCCTTGTCCTTTGTTAGGAGTACCAGGAGGGGCCAGTCTGAGTCAAGCCCATTCTCTCCCCTTGTGGCTCTGATGTATAGGCGCGAGAGTGTGTTTGCCAAGGCAAGTTCTGGACCAGGCTTGTACTGTATGAGCATATTGAATCTCTCCAGGATTTCCATCCAGTGGGCCTGACGGCGGGATAGGTTTGCTTGGGTTTTGAAATATATGAGTGCCTTGTGATTGGTCAACACTGTTAATTCTTCCTGTCATTCCAGATAGCAACACCATTTGACTAGGCAGTGTACAATTGCCAACAACTCTTTGTTATGTATAGGGTATTGGCACTTGCTGTCTGTCAGTTTCTGTGATTTTTAGGCTACAGGCAAGAAGTCACCATTATTGTTTTTGGTTTGTAGCACTCCCCCAATGGATGAGTCTGAGGCGTCTGTTTTCATTTGGTACTCCCCATTGTGTTTGGGGTACTGTAGGATGGGTGCTGCTGTGAGCTTCTCCTTAAGACGTCTGAAGCAAAGGTCATGTTGGGGGGTCCATACAAACTTAGATTTGGTGGCGTTATGGCAGACAGGGGTGCAGTCAGGATGCTGCAGTCAGGGGGCAAGTTCCTTAGGTCAAAGTTCTTAAGGTCAAAAGTGAAAAAATTGAAAATGGGACCCCCAAAAAGTTCAAAAATCAAAATACTATGTAGGGTGCAAAAATCAAAATATCAAAGATCAAAGTGAAAAAATTGATTTTCTGGAGGTTAACTTTGAAGCAGAATAAAATACAGCTTATAATATAAATCTATATATTTTTAATCTATTCTAGACTAAAGAGACCCCAAGAAAAAAAAAATTTGCAATAAAAAATATATGCTAGATAATAAAAAACTCTTAAATTAGCTGTTTTTAAAAGAAAGTTTATTTTAGTTTTAAAAGCAAAATCAGACTAGAATTTATATGTAACTTTATTCAACTGATATAAAATATAAAGCTAAACAAAAAACTGCTTTATAAACTATAAGTTTAATAAAAAAGATTAATTTAATTTTCAGCTTATGTAAAGCTATAATAATACTTCAGTATAAGCAAAATAAAGTATTTTTCCTGCAAGATACAAGCATATGATTTTAGGTATTTTGGTTTATTAGTGATCTTATTTAAATGAAAAAGTTTTAGAAGTCTATCATTAAAATAATATAAAAGTACATTACTTTCTTATTAAATATATACTATACAATTTTATACTTAATAACAGATATAGTCTTATATCTTATTTATAAGTCACAATATTCAAAGATATCAAGAATCTTCCACTTACATATCATAAAATGAAGACTTGAACATTATTATGTTAAAAACACTGTACTTTCACTAAAAATGATATAGATACAGCAAATTTGTATACCAAAAAGAAACATTTTATACAACTTATTTTACTCTAATACATATAGTAAAAATATATAGTAGAAGATAATTGAGGGTAATAATGAAAGAGGATAGTAGAAGATAATCAAGGGTAAGAATGGAGAGAGAATAATAGAAGATAATCAAGGGTAAGAATGGAAAGAGGATAGTAGAAGAGAAGAGAGGAGAGGAGAAGAAGAGAAGAGAAAAGGAGAAGAGGAGAGAAGAAAAAAGAAAGTTCTTTCTACTTGGTATCAGATTTTATATAATCCACCCTCTTGATGATGCAGAAATTTTTTAAAAGTTTTTTGGCGCCCGGCGCAGCCAAGGGGCCAATAAAACTTCTTTTTTGAGGAGGAATGAGAGGTGGGAAAGGAGAAAATTCAAAATAGAAACATTCAAAAAAAAAACCCAAGATCTTATTGCACTTTGGTTTAGGCACTTCAATTTCTGCACTTTGTATTTGCACTTTGATTTAGGCACTTCAATTTTGTCCCCTGAAATAACATAGGGAAACATAATACAATATTATATTAATTTAATATTTTTTGAATTTGCCTCCAAAACACACCAATTTATTAATATTGCAATAAATAAAAATCTACCAAAAAAACTTCATTTCTTTTTTATATATTTAAATATCAGGTCTTAAAGAATCTACATGAGGAATTTAAAAAGTTTTAATAATTATTTAAAATTTTATAAGCTTATAAAAAGTGTGACTAAATCTAAAAAGTCAATTTTTGATTTTCTCACTTTTTATTTGAGGAACTTAATAAACATAATGAATAAAAATTTAATGTTTTGCAAAAATTTAATATTAAGTTGTCCTAGTTTTTTGGTACCTTTTTGGATTTCAATTTGACTACTTTTTGATTTCTGCACCCATTAAGAAACTATATGTAAATTTTTAAACAAATTTTTATGAGACAAAATTTTAATTTTAAAAAGAAAGAGCTTATAATAGTATTTTATATTAAGATTTGAACAAAATATATTGAAAAACTTGATAAAGTTAAAAAAGCTTTTTTAGCTCTTAATTTTTTTTACATATAGAAAAAAAAGTTAAAATTTAAAAAAAATTAATTTTGATGTATTAAATATTAAATTGAAGATTATTTTGCACTTTGATTTTTGCACTTTCAATTTTGTCCCCTCTATTCAAAGGGGTAAATAAATTCTATTTTAAAAGCCAAAATAAATTAAGCTGTGTTTTAAATTTCATCAATTTGGGCACTTTGAACTTGGGTTTTCAATTTTAGCTACTAGTAAAAAGATTTTAAAAAAGTCAAATTTAAGAAAAATATTAAATTTTTTGGGAAAATTTTTTATTGAAAAAAAGTGCGGAGATCAAAAAATCCATCAATTTGAAGATTTCAATCTCCACACTTTGACTTTAGGCACTTGCCCCAGTCAGGTATAAACTGACATACATAGGCAACCATTCCCAAGAAGGTGCAGAGTTCTGACTTGTCCTTTGGCAGTTGCTTTTTTCAGATGGCCTGGATTTTCTGGCTTTCAGGTTTAATACCATCTTTTGAGACTGTGTCCAAGGAAGGGCAACTTCTTGCGGAAGAACTGACATTTGGAGGGCTTGGCTAGTAGCTTATGCACCAGGATAGCAAAGACTGCCTCCAAGTCCTTGTGGTATTGTTCTACTGAGGGGCTATAGACAATAATGTTGTACAGGTATACCAAAGTGTGCTTGCCTATGTGGGGGGAAACACCTTGTTCATGAAGGTCACAAACTTTGATTGGGTGTTTGTCATCCTAAAATTGAGTACCACACACTTGTATGAGCCGTATTTAGTGCAGAAGGCTGTTTTGGGGATATCTTCCTCCTTGATACAGATCTGGTTGTAGCCTGTGGTTAGGTCAATCTTGGAGAAGACTTTGGCGCCGCCCAGGGCATCAAAGAGGTTGTCAATGAGTGGTAGTGGGTAACAATTCTAGATGATAACTTCATTTAGGGCTTGGTAGTCTGTGACTAGACATGGGGTACCATCCTTCTTGACCACAAATAATACAGCAGCCCCAAAGGGAGATTGTGAAGGGTGGAAAAGTCCTTTCTCCAATTCTTCCTTGAGGTAAGCATGTAGGGTGTTGCTTTGTTTGGGGTCAGCTGGTAGATAGGCTGTGCTTTGGGTACAGCCCCCTTGAGTTGAATGGAATGTTGGATGTGTTTTTTCTGGGGGCAACCTGGGTAGAGCCTCCTTGAAGATTTCTGGATGGTGGGCCATAATTTTGAAATCCTGAGGCGTGAAGGTATCCTGGTGATCTTTAAAGTGTATGATCTTGTACTGGCAGGAGTCCCAGTCAATTGTCTTCAGGTTTTCTCTTTTGTCCAGGGTCTCTGTAATGCGCAAAAAGACGTGATTGCATAGGAGTTGGTCTACTGAGTCAGGGTAGATCTGGTGGTTGACACCTTCACCTTTTGATGGTCAGTACCAAGATTACCCAGTCTACATGGGGATTGTTCCTTTGCAACCAGTCCAGACCCAGTACAATGTCAAACTTGGGAAAATCAATGACAGGGCATTGGATGGTAGAATGCAGGTTCTCAAGCATGACAGAGAAGGGGGCATTTCCCCTTGTCACAGCAATGTGATGTTCATCAGCTAAAACCATGTTTTTTAATCTGTAAAGGATTAGTGGTCAGCTTGAACTTATCTACAAAGCTGCTGTTAACTAGGGTTTGATCTGCGCCCAAGTCCAGGAGTGATGAACCTGTGAAACTGCAAAAGCAGAAAGGGTAAGACATCAGTTTATTGGGATGTCTGGCAATGATGTAAAGTACCAGGTCCTCTGAGGGCACTTGGATCATTGGACACTGGTCCATGTCCTTGGGTCAGTATTCATCATTGGGCAAGTCATAAGTTGTGTAGGGAGAGCTTGGCTTGCTTAGTGCTCTCCCTGGGCTTTTCCCTTGTCTTGATTGTCTTGTGTGGCAGTGATATGGAAATGAGTACAGGTTTACTGGCTGTTGTTCCAGTTTTCATGTCCATTTGAGCCCACAGGTTTATGTTTTGCTCTGTTGTTGTTCCCAGGAGGCTGTTGGTTGGCATTCCCAGTTGAGTGAGAACCTTTGGGTCTCTCTCTTCCTTGTCTGCGCCTTGTGGAGGGTGTTGGATGTCTGCTCTGCCTTGCAATATAGGCTTTGCATATTGGTTACTTAGTCCAGGTTGATGTGTCACATTTACTACAACTTGAGTGTGTTGTATTACATGAGGTGGGTAGCTGGAGTATCAAAAGCCATGTTGGAGGGGGCATGTATTTATAGTTCCTTGTAGGTGCGTGTGAGCTCCTTCACTGTGCCAGTTTGGGTTAAGTTCTTCACTTGGTGTATGATCATAAGTGCTGTGTCCTTCAGCACAAATCTTGCCAAGAAGTCCTGTTTGAAAGTGTCCCAATCTTTCTCAGTGTGCTCTTCATGCCACTTGTTGCACCAAGTGCCAGCGTCATGAGTGAGTTGGATGGAGATTTCTGCAATCCAAAATTGTTGCATACATTCTATTTGGGCCAGCTTTCTTTGGGTAGATTGGATCCATGCTGTGATGTTATTGTTGTTGGCTACAGTAAAAGATTCCAAGGCAGTGCTTCAAAGTCTCTGGGCTACAAAGGCTGTCATAGTACTCTTGTCAGTTGCTCAAGTCATGGTGTCAGGTGCTTGGAAGAAGCCTTGTGCTGAAAGGGCATTGAAGGCAGGAAGTGGGATCACCATGTTCTGATAGAGGGAAAACCATCAGGTATCTTGGCACCAGGCGTGTACAGTGTCCAGTCTAGCAGGAGGCCAGACATGATTCTAACAAGGATTTTTTGGCCGCAGCAAGTACGGGCAACAGGCAGAAATTTGGGGAATAAAGTATGATGGGAAACCTACTTCTTCTACCAATGTTGTAATTGTGCTGTTCTAACAGAGTTACAAGGGGGAAAATATTAGAAACTAGATAATATTCTTTATTGGGAGATAATGATTATATAGTTAGTGTGAGCCATGGATAAAAGGAACATGATAGTGCTGATCACACAGTGGGATGGTGAAGGGGGTGGCTTAAACCTGGTAATGAGTCAAACTCCAAAACAAGGTATCCACCATAATGGATCATCATCTGTTCATGTTGATAGATTTGGTAATTTGAGTTGACTTCCTAACTTGGCTTTGGGTGACTGGATTGCAGGTCACAAATCTTCTTACTTGGAACCTTGATGGTGGGTCAAGCCTGCTGTTTTGACATTCCCTTAGTTAGTAATTGTTCACTATTAAATACCTTGTTTTATCTTCTCTGTTTGAGATTTTTAAATTCCATCACTCCTTTTGTAACTCAGTACAAGTTTTTAGCAGGATTCTGTAAAATTATATTACAGACTGTACCTGCCTTTTTATACCTTCTTAATCTTAACCCTAATGCTTTACACACTTTAGTTTATAACCTTGCACCATTATGAGTAAGATCTTACAGGCCAGCCTCTCTTCCCTCAATGATACTGAACAGGAGCAAGCCAGTGCACTATTTGAGAAATACTGCTGCATATTTGCGGAGGACAATTTTGACCTTGGGTGCACTAATGAGGTCACTCATCACATAGACACGGGTGATAACAAGCCTTTTTACCTCCAAACAATTTGATGCTCAAAGGCCAGTAGAGACTGTGAGCAATGAAATCCAGCAACTTCTTGACAGAGGCATGTTGATCCCATCCAAGAGTCCTTGAGTGTTGCCCATCCTGATAGTAAAAAAGAAGGACTCATACCCGCTGCCCAGGATTGACGCTGTGCTAGATTGACTTGGAGGGGCCAAGTACTTCTCAGCCATGGACCTCATATCAGGGTACTGACAGATTGAACTTCCACCAGAGGAGCAAGAGAAGTGTGCAATAATCACATATCAAGGTCTCTTCCAGCCAACCCAAATGCCACAAGGGTTATGCAATGTGTCTGCAACCTTCCAACAGGCCATGGACACCATACTAGGTGATCTCAAGTTCTCCTGCGTCCTAGTTTATCTGGACAACATAATCGTGTTTTCAAAAACCTTCACTGAACACCTTGAGCACCTAAAGGCTGTCTTCAAAAGATTAGCAGATGCCAACCTAAAAATCAAACCCATGAAATGCCAATTCTTTAAGGATCAGCTGGAATACCTTGGATTTTTTGTGGATACAGCCGGAATCTGCCCCCAGCCAGCCAAAGTAGAAGCAATCACTAAGATGAAGCGTCCAGAAAGCAAGAACAATATCTAGGTCTTTTTGGGGATGGTAAGATACTACTGTTGCTTCATCTCCAACTTTGCTTGTACTGAAAAGCCCCTGTTCCATCTACTAAAGAATTGAGTTCCCTTCCTGTGGACAAAAGCATGCCAGGACGCTTCTGATGCCCTCTGCACCAGACTGTCTTCCAGCCCAGTGTCAATGTATTAGGACTTCAGCAGATCTTTTTGTTGTACATACAGATGCTTCATTATCCACTCTAGGGGTCATCCTTCCATAGTTAGACAATGAAGGGGAGGAACACCAAGTAGCCTACACTAGCCATTACTTGAATATGCATGAGCACAATTACACTGTCACCAAAAGGGAATGCCTTGCTGTGATATACGCCTATAAGCAGTTTAGGGTATATATACATGGAGTGCACTTCACTGTGATCACATACCATGCTAGCCTCAGTTGACTTCATAATCTCTGGGAACCTGAAGGACGCCTAGCCTGTTGGTTGTTAAAACTTCAGGCTTTCAACTACACAATAGTCCACTGTCCAGGTGCCAATCATCAGAATGCTGACTGCCTCTTGAGACTCCCTACTGTTGCAATAGTTGAAATCCAGGCCAACCTCTTATACAGCAAGATGCTCAAGAATCAGTTCAAGAGCAAACCAGAAAAAGTACAGGCCATCCTCTGTGAACTCCAAAAGGACTTCAATGTTAAGAATAAGGAATTTTATAAGTGCCATGATGGTGCCAAATACATTTTCCTGAGACCTTTTGAGCACCTATAGTTGATAATGGCAGCACACAAGGCTGTGGGTCATGGTGGCTTACAGAAGACTGTACACCAAATTCAGCTGCATTACTACTGGGAATCCCTCCTCTTTGACGCAAAAGAGACATTGACCTACTGTAATGAGTGCCAACACAAGAAGTCTTTTACTGGTAAAACATCAGTACAAGGCAGTGGAGCCCAAGTTTTCTTGACATGCTGTCAGTATAGACGTGGTTGAATCTCTTCCTATGTGTGTTGGTTGCTTGAACTATATCATTGTAGCAATTGACTGCCTTACTAAATGGTTTGAAGCCAGAGCCCTTCAACACATTAGCACCAAGTTGACATCCAGGTTTGTGTTGGAGCAAATAATACATTGCCACAGCCACCCTCAGTTTATTATTATCAATAATGGTACAAATTTTACTGCTTGTGTAATTCCAAAATTAAATTAGCTCATTGGTGTGAAGGGAGTTCTCTCTGCACCATACTGTCCTGAATTCAATGGGATGATTGAGAGAGCTAATGGCACCCTGGTCAACATTCTGAGCAAACTAGCAGACACCTGCACTTCAGAATGATATCTCTTCCTGCCTGCTGTTGTATTTGTATACAACATATAAATCCACAGTACAACTGGGCTCTCCCCATTCCAATT
>QTSX02003233.1:0-32594 GCA_014839935.2 Entomophthora muscae
GGACAAACTTTCTGGCCCCTAGTCCCAGGCATGAATTGGATTTTTCTGCAACCTCAAAGCAGTACCAATTGGCCCAGATGTGCTAATGACTGCTTTGAGCAAGGCTAATTTATGACCATTGACTATCCCAGATATAATTGGAACATAAGTTGCTGCATCTGGATTAAAGGAGTTCATCATAGCAGCAGTCAAGCCTGGAAGTAAATTGGTAACAAAAAAACCTGGGCCAAAGGACCACATTTTTTGGTTTAACACAACCCACAAAAATACACCTATTTTGCTCCCATTGAAATACACATTCTTCCTTCAGACCATTTATACAATTCCTACAACGCGCCACACAATCCAAGGCAGGCCAGAAATTTAAGAAAAACGTAGCCCAGCGGTTAACACAATATGTGAAAGCCACATTTTCCAGCAGATTGGCACTCACATGCAATCTACCAGTTGCATGGAGGGCACAACCTAGCAATTCTGCACCATAACTCAGCCACAAACATAATATATCATCCTGTAACAGGCACAGACCCTCCAAAAAATCCAGGCAGAAGGCCCAAGGGCTAATGGCCCGGATTAACTTGGATTAGTTATTGGCCCTTTGATCTACCACTCCACAATAAACCAGACCCTAGGAATTGCTTCTCACTATTTTGGGGGCGCTAACCCTAGGCATCAGCCCTAAAACCATAGCTGCACACAGATTTAGCCACACAAAATGTGTATCAGGCTGATAAAAAAACGGGCAGCTGACCCAAGGGAATTTAGCCCGGATTACTCTGTATCAGCACATTTCAATTGGACCTTCTGCCCGGATTTGACTCACTATTTTTATCATTAGGGCCCAAGAGGGACTCTACCCAATAAACTCAGGTACCTCCCAAACCACACGCACACCACTGGCCACACATACAGATGGAATCAAGCAACAAAGTAAACGTGGGTCAAAGGCCCAAAAAAATTTCTGGCCTGTTTTTTTCCGGGATCAATACAATTCAATCTGGACTGATGGCATCCACTATCCAATATTCATAAAAGTTATATTACCCCCAACGTGGGATATATAGCTCAAAGCACTCTTCCCCTTAACACCTTCTTCCTTTCACCCAAGGTTTCCCCCTGCCCTGCAGGTTTCCTTGCCCCTTCCTCTTTTTTTATTCTATACAAAACTTTTGATCATTCCTTTATGACCCTATGGACCCGTTGTACCAGTCAGAGATGTCTGGGCAACTTGAATAAATAAACTTTGGGATGAACAATGCTCCTGCAAGGGTTGTCACCATGATGAACCAAGAGCTAAATGGCCTCTCAAATACATTATGCTACCTTGACAATATCATCATATTCTCAAAAACAAAAGAGGAACACCTCAAGCATGTCCAAAAGACACTCAATTGACTCGCAAAGCACAAACTTTATGCAAAACCAAGTAAGTGCCAATTTATGGAAAATGAACTCCTGTTCTTGGGCCACATTGTCTCTGATGGTGGCATCAAAGCAGATCCAGACAAAATAAAAGCCATAAATAACATGCAACGCCCCACCTCCATTAAACAAGTTAGATGCTTTCTCAGAATGGTAGCTTACCTAAGGAAATACATCAAAGACTGCAGAAAGTTCACCACACCAATCAATGACTTAACCAAGGGTAGTGCTAAAAAGAAATTCCACTGGACACCAGATTGTGACACACATTTCCAACTATTTTAACAAGCTTTGATTGAAGCACCAATCTTGAAACATCCTAATAATAATGGGTGCTACAAGCTCAAGTCAGATGCCAGTGAGACCGCCATTGGTGCAGTCCTGCGCATCTGCCAACCAGGGCAGCAAGACTTCCTGCCAGTATGTTACAAAAGAAGAAAACCAACCAACACTGAGCAGAGATACCCAATACACAACAAGGAATTGCTAGCAATATATCACACATGCAAGAAATGGAGATGTTACCTAGAAGGACATTTGAACGTCTGAGTACTAACTGGCCGTAAATCCTTAATATATTTCAAAACTCAGAATGCACTTGCACTGCAACAAGCCAAATGAATTTCCCTGCTAGAGCAGCTCAATTTGGACACCCAATACAAAAAGGGGGCAGAGCTGGTCACAGCTGATGCTCTCTCTAGGCTATGTCAGCCAAGAGAGGATCATCCTGACCTTCTGGACCCTGACTGGCCAAACTTATACAATACTGAGTATAAAACCAAAGGAAAAGACCCCTCAACACACCAACTGACCCACAATACATTAGTAAGGAACAAAAAAATTCCCGTGTATCATATAGCACTGTATACCAAATCATTAATGACAAACATGTTCCCTACATCCCACTTGCACAAAGAGTTGACACCATATTAAGACATCACTGCCTACTAAGACATACAAAGGCTAACAACCTATACATCACACTAAAAGAGATAGTATGGTGGCCCAACATCAAACAGGATATAGTTGATGCTCTGAAAAAGTGTACAGTGTGCAAGAAATACGCCAGCACAATGGCACCCAGCCAACAGTCAACCCAGTACCTGACCCTGAACCATTCAAGGTTTGGGGGCTAGACGTAGTGGGCCCCTTCCCAGAAAAAAAGACAAATCAACGTTTCTTAATTCTAGACATTAACTTTGCCACACGCTGGCCCATCTGCTGGGCAACAAAGGACCACAAAGCAGAAACCATAAACTGATTCATTAACAAAGCAATCATAGCTGACTACAGCACCCCATACTACATCATAACCAATGGAGCAACCGAGTTATCAGGTCATATAGTAAACAACAATTTAAAATCCAAAAACATTAAACATTCCACAATCTTGCCCTACAGGCCACAGGCCAACAGCAGAGTTAAACTGCCTAAACGGCAGACTTATCAGGACCCTAGAGAAAATAATGGATGGCAAAGCCAAAGACACATGACCATTATACATGAAATATACATTACTAGTATCCCAGTTCTGCACCAATCAAGGGATAGTCTATTCACTGTTTGAACTAGCATACAGATACAAACCAGAAATAATTACCCAAAACAAGCAGCCATACGTAAAGATCCCCCCAGGGAAACCCCCCACAGTAGAACAAGTACCAAATCTAAAATACATACACCTCAAAGCTAAAATAGAAGAAATAAAAAGGCTCAAAACACAAAAGTTAACCTCCACAGAGAAACCACTTCCCATTGACTCCCCCTGTCTGGGTCCTAGCTGGCAACAGAAAGAAGCTAGACTCAGTACACAGAAGACCAGGAAGAATCATTAAGTACAGACCAGACCAAAAGCCCTATCTAGTGAAATTCCAAGGTGCCAAAACCCCCATTGTCAAGAAGTACCACAGAATCTGTCTCCGCCTTAGCAAAGGAGAACACTTGACCAGACTGGTACCAACTAGTAAACAACTCCAGAAACATCAGGCGGCAGCCATTAGGACAAAGTCCCCTCCTGATGTACCAGAGTGACCCCTTAAGGGGGGTGTCAAGGGTCTGGATGTACAAGCATTCTGGCTACTGCTAACTTACTTAACATCCAGCCATCACCCAATTTGGTTCCCTTCCAATATACAGTTCAACATAACAAGAATGGCAACCAAGCAATATCACATGCCTTTCCAAGTATCTGGTGGCTCAAACCCATCACACACATGACCAACCCCTAGGTTTGATCCAACTAAATCCCCACCACAGCCAGATCTATATAAGTCTAAAATATTATCCAATAAAAGATACTTCTCTTCTTTTCTAATTCCATATCTGAAGCTTCCCCAAAAAGCGCTCCTTATCACCATTGAGTTTCAAAATACTCAATAAAGGGCGCAAAGGCTGCCTGGTTGGCTATGATATATGAGTGACAGAGTAGGGCGTCATAAAAGACATTTGTCTCCTCCTTTTTCACAAGGGCAAGGGCAGTAAAGCAATTGAAAACTTCCTTGGCTTCTTTAGTTCCTTCAGAGTTGACCAGCTCATGAAGGTCAGAGCACTTTTAGAGGTGGCGGCAGAGTGCCTGCCAGAAGTGAAAGTAGCATTCCTGGGGAGAGCTCTTGAAGAATTTTATCAAGGCATTTGCTTGAGCCTGTTCAAAATCCACTACCAGATATTCATTGTAGAGAAGGCTTTCTGCCAGCTTTTTGGTTGGGGTGACTTCCTCTTCCTGTGACTGGGCCTTCTTCTTGCGCCCTCTAGTCTCCTTTGGCTCCTCTTCAATGGTTGGGAGGATCTCATCCAACTTGGCCTTCAAAATCAAAAGAGCTCAGACATAAGTTTCCTGTGTAATACACAGTCCTTGTAGATACTACTTGAAGAAGATATAGCAGAAGGTTGGAGAACTGGAAGCCAGTCAAGGCGGTGACAATCAGGTAGATGATCATCAACCACCAGAAGAACTTGGCGTTTACGTTGTATCTCCTGAAGCTCCCCGCAAAGTAGGTCAGCACATAGTACATGGAGGTATACACCACAATGAATAGGGTGGAGTGTGGGGATACCACAGGGAGGCCAGGAACCAGTGCTGGAAGAGTTGAGCTATCCAGGATCATAGTGCTAGTCATGAACTAGCCCTTCTTGTGAAGGGCCAAAGAACTCTGGTCCCTGTTGATATCCTCAAATCCCAAGGCAAGCTGTGAGCACATTTGTGAAGATTAGATGATTCATCTTCCTTGGATTGGAGGAGGTTTGGCTGGGGCAAACTAATCTAAAGTTGACTTAAGTGTTAAATTAGGATTATCTTTATTGATGGTATAAAACTCAATAATAGCATAAGCTATTACTGAGGAGGGATCCTTTATTTATAGTGCTTCCCCCTTTGCAAAGATTTTCATTGGGAGGGAAAAGCAGGAGATGGGGAATCCCAGAAGCTTGGAAGGTTGGCATGGCAGTTGGAACTTGGGAAGTTAGCCAAACTCCTGTTCTCCTGCTATCTGTGGCTGGTTTGGAAATTCATGAGATGAACCAATAATTTTAGGTTGCCCTGGTGCTAGATGAGGGATGGGAGCCAAATTACTCTCATGGTCTATTTTGGTTTCAGTAACATTGTTTTGGATAGAGTTTGTCTCTGCCCATGTGGCCTGGGCCCTAGATTCCCATTGGTTGGTGGTAGACTTATTTTTAAAATGTGAACCCTTAATTTCTCCTTCTTCTGAAGGTGTGGTTGTGTTCTGGAATTTTGGCCTTGCAGCCAGGTACTTTTCTAATTAATTGTAGTGGTTGGGGCCTTCTGATTGGTTAGGGAGTGGGGACTGGGCCCCAGGTGAGGGACTGGCAGTTGATTGAGACCCAGGGAGCAAGCAAGTGGGCAGGAGGCTGGGGGGGGCTGGGTGGGGCAGGTGGCTGGCAACTGGCTGGGCAAGCAGGTGGCTAGCAGGGGCCTGGCTGGAGGGTGGGAAGTGGGGGGGACTGGCGCCAGGCTGGGTAAGCAGGAGGCCTGCTGGCAGCATGGCGGGTGCCTGCGCAACCGCAGCAGGGGCAGCCCTAATGATAAATTGATCCAGCACGGTTTAAGTTCTGTGTTTTCCTCTGTTTTTTATTTTCCCCAATTAACAGGGGGAAATCACTCAATTAAATTGGGCATTTTTTGGCAGGAAATTCTTCTATTTTTTCCAGCATTGCACCCCAGTAAAGATCTGGTTTATGTCAGGGATATTCCTAACATCCTTCTTCTTGTTTGGGAGGAAAAAGAAAACCAGGGGAAGAACTAGATTTCTCACCTGCCTGTGAATTTTCCAAAGCTGTATAAATAGCTTTGGGCAGGTGGAGAAATTTCCATCTGCAAGCCAGGTCTTACATTTGAGAAGGTTGCAGAGATCCTGGGAGATAGCAAAGCAAATAAAAGGCAAATGGGCATATTGGCTTTCATCATGGAGGAGGAATCTCTCTTCATGCTGTGTAAGCTTCTGCTCTTCAGTTAGAATCAAATGGTTAATTGATGTAGCACTGATCCTATCAGTGCTCAGAGCATACCTCTGATTGGTGAGGTATCTCTGCAATTTAGTGGCGCCACCAACAGCAGAAAGTTGGGAGTCTTTCAAATTGAGGAGGGCATTCTTAACTACCTCAGTGGAGGTTTGGTTCCTGGTGGTTGGGATAACCTGGCAAAGAAACTAGCAGATCAGTTGGTATATGGGGTCAAAAGGCTTGGCGTAGTCATGGCCAATAGCCATGGCTTTGAATCTGGTGAATCCTAGGTGATGAGCCTTGCAGGGCATTCCCATTATCACATTTGTAGTGTGGGGGGCACGGGGTGAATGGAGGAAGGGGAGGTCCGGACCACCAAGGGGAGAAGAAAAAAGGAAAGGGAAAGAAAGGGACAACAACCCAAGATGAGTGGGGGGAGAACAACAAACACCAAAAACAAACAGACCCAAATCCCAAAAAGGAAAAAAAAAGAACCATACACAACAGTAGTGGTGTTGGCTTATTGCTTTCTTCTTGTTGTTACAGCTGAAGCTGTAGCCCTTGTAAATAAAGCCAGCTCCTCCTTTCTTTGTCAGTATGGGGTAGCTGGCTGGGTACATGGTGGGTACAGCAAATGTGCCATTTTGATTGCAAATATTGTGGACAGTGTTTACGTCCCAGAGCTTAAATTGGTCATCTGTAGGAGCACCAGGCTCATGATCCTGCTCCTCCTCCTCAGGCTCTGATGTGGGATCAGAGGGGCAATTTAAGTTGAAAAGCTTCTCTTGGGGGTCTGAGGGGGAGTACAAAGGAAGAGTGGGGAGGGAAGGCGTCCTCTGGTTCAGGTGAAAGAGTGGGGGTCTTAGGGGGAGCTTTAGCCTTAGAAGGCTAATTCTTTGGGGTTGTCTTTGCCTTTTTGGTCTTGGGAGGAGTGGTCTTGTCTTTGGAGGCCTCAGATGCCTTGGGCGCAGCTTTGGTGGTAGGCTTGGGGCATCTAAAAATTAATTAGTATCAAAATATGGGCATTTTGGGGGAAACTTTTAAAGAAAAAAAGAGTAAAGTTTTAAATAATAAAGTAGTAAATATATTTACATATATGTGTATAGAAAGTCTTAAAATATATACTATCAAAATTTAAAAGTTTTTTATCTTGTAAAATATATTTTTTATTAGCAGCCCAAGTAGGCAAAACTTTGAGTTTAGACTAAAAACTTGCAGTCAAAATGGCGTTTTTGAGATGACGTAATTGAGATGCTGTAGCTCAAAAACATATAGATTTTGACCATTTTTTATATTTAATTAAGAAATCTGAAGCAGAGCTACCTCAACCAGACCAAAGAGTAAAACTTGATTTTCACAAAAACTAGCTTATAAAACTGGGTCTAAAAAGTACCCAGTTGTTTAGAGAAGGCTAAAAATACATATTTGCAAATTTTCTTAAGTTTTCTTACATTTTTTACTTAGGTGGTTTTGACGTAAAAAAGTACTTTTGAAAAGTAGAAAGTAATAATGCAACTGGGGAATTGATATAGCATAGCATGGCTTCACATGTAATTTTCCCCTATTTCCCCTATCCATTGTGCGCATTGAATTAATTGGATGATATGAAACCCAGCAGAATTTGAAGTGACTTAAATAAAAATAGTTAATCACCTTCTTTTATACTAAAATCACTAGTAAAATATTTTATTAAGAAAACTCCTATCAAAGTATCCATGTATAGATAATTTATAAATTCATATAGCAAAACTAGTTTTTTCACCCCACAATGACAATCACTAGTAGGACTACCATTGTAGTGCTCAAGAATTCTAAGGGTAAGGTTGGAGTAGCTGAGCAGCACCTGGGTAAACACAGCAGGACTATTATCTCCTTACACAATAGAACTTCTCTATTTGAGCTCTGCAAGTAATCTAAGAATGTTAAGTTGGTTGTTATGTTCTATTCAATAATGTCATTATTGGGGCTATCTGAGGGCCTTATATAATTAGAAGTGGGGGAGGAAAAAGAAAGGGTGAGTCATCCTGATTGAAGTATGGAATGGGCAGGAACTAATCTATTCTTAAAGGGCTAAAACATTTTGAAGAATTTTCAGAGAGAAAGATCTTAGATTGGGTAGGTATGTGAACATCTAAACATGTGATCTCTGGGTCAGGTGGTTGAAGCAAAAGTAGGGCTAATTTTTGGGAACTAGGCCTAGAATAGGGGTTCAGAATTTTCATCTGGGGGGTCATACTTGTCAGTAAGGGGAAGAAGGTCTCTATACCAAATTAAAAATTGAGGAAATTGATGAGCTACTAATTGCCTCAATGAAAGTCACCACAATGAGTCACTCTCTGATGCATCTGCAGCTAGCCGCAGATGCTTAGATTGGTGACTTGTTGGAGGAGCCTATACATATGGAGATTAGTAATTAATCTATGTGTCATGAATGCCTTTGTTAAAATTCCTGACAACAACTTATCAAAATTTGAAGGGTTATAAGTTATTCCCCCTTGGGTTGTCTCTTGAACTCCTAAAAAGAATGGGTTAGTAAGTAATACCTGTTCTTTATTACCTTCTTTTGTGAAACCAGAAATGTCCGTCAATTCTGGGTTTTCAGCACCAAAACTTGAACCTGGGTCGCCTTTTGACCTTTTGGATAAAGATTCACCTAAAGTTAATGTTAACTTAAGTTCTATCCAATCATTACCTTCCAAACTTGCTCCCAGCCAATCAACAATTGTCAACGTTGATTCAAAATGTTTAGAAGCCACACCTGGTGACGTTGGCAATGGTTTTGAAGCTGGTGATTGTCTGCTCCTATTTTCGGGTCCTCTGGTTGCTGTTCCTTCCATTGTGCCTCCCTTGTCACCTCCTGGCCCTCCAGTTTCTGTGGAGGAGCCCCAAACTATCCAAGGCCATGCCAAGAATGAAGGATCAGGATAAGAATATATTACCTTTTATTGAAGAGTTAGGAAAATCCTTAAGAAATAAGTTAAAAATCCCCAGTTTGAAAGTCAAACTGCTAAATCTCCAGCTTATCTCCAATTGATCTCCAACTTCCCAAACTCCTTTTCCCATATTATTTTGCTACCATGCTATAAAAAGCTGGTAAGCTCTCTTTAAGTATTTGTTCAATCAATAAAGTCTTCATTCACCCAAGTGACTGTTGTTAAATTTTATTTCTTATACAACCTCTAAATTTCCAAGGCCATGAAATTGCCCAAGACTCCTCATGGGGAGTGGCTTGGGTATAAATTGTTACTCTAGTTTGTCTTGTCTTTAATGGTGTTCACTAGCATCTCAATAGGTTCCCGTGCAGATTCTGGTACAACTGCAGACTCCCAATTCCTGGATAAATCTTGGCGTCGCGTGATTCCGGGAGTCTGGTATACAGCCAGTCCCATCTCAGCTAATCCTCCTGTGTGTGAGGAGATTAAGTTCTATGGTTCCTCCTCCTTTGGCAAACAAACCTCAAGTGTTCTGTCCTTTGGCTTCAGCCTTTTTGTTAAGTTATCTAGGCGCTTACTTCTTCCTGGGTTGCTTCAACCCTCTCCTTGGTTGGTATCAACTCATTGGAGAGCTATTCCATCTTGGAATGGTTTCCGTACCTGTGGGATCCCTGGTTACAGGATTGAATCCTTTGGCAATTGTTCACCAACTAGGAGGGTTACTTCCTAGTGGGTGGGTGCCTGACACTATGCATCTGCATCTAGCTGCAGATGCATAGACAGACCACTAATTGCCTCAATGAAATTCACCACAATGGGTCACTCTCTGACGCATCTGTGGTTAGCTGCAGGTACAACAATTAGTGGCTAATTTGAAATTGATCTCTATGCTTCAATGGGTAACTCTCTGATCAAAAACGCAAGAAAGGGCAGCAGTTCTCCTATATTTTTCTTTATAGGGTAGTAGTCTCAATATGGTATTATCTGAAGGCAGCGCCCTGCACCACAACTAAGGTGGCATTATTTTAAGTTGTTCTTAGTATAAGTGTCTTGGATTAATGCTAGAGGAACATCTTCTGATTGTATACAACAGGCTTTATTTTAGTGCTGGAATAAGCTTATTTTATTTAAAGATAAATAGCCTGATTTGAAATGACATAAAATTGATGACATAAACACACCCCACACTAAGTGATTTCATATGTAAATAAAGCTAGCAAAATAAGATTTAATTAATCTGACTTAAAATGACAAAATCAAGATGCCGTGAATTTGAGATGCCACATTCTAAAAGTACATGCAAGTTTTAACTATTTTATTGTTTGTTTTATGTTTTTATGATTCAAAATCACTAACATAAAAAACCCTATCTCAAATTTTAATTTGAGATGGCGTAAATTGAAGTACTGTTTTTGAGCTGGCATGTCCTACTGCCCCAGCCAGTCAATTGAATATCTGTTAGAACCCCTGTTAGCTGTTTTCTGTTCACCTAATGTAACATTTAATCCTGTCAATTTTAGTGGATAACACTTAATCCTGCCTATAATGACTTTACTCTGGTGCATATCATTTTTCTTGGTTCTTTGGCCTATACCTATACACCCTAACTATTTAACTGAAGAAGTTTGGCATACTCACCACCCCAAGTTTTTTTAGAGACCAGTATAATTATTTAACCACTTACATAGCTCTAATAAAACTACCTCTTTATCCAAGCCAACCCAATCAGCCCAAGTTAATGAATCACCTACAGCAGTCACAAATCAGCTACTAGAAATAGATTACATTGCCCTTGCTGATCTGTTTGATTCCATGGTGCATGCCACAGGGCCCTGTTAAATAATGTGATGTTGCTTTAACTACTTATTCAAGTTATCCACAATACTGTGATGAGGCCTTTCTATCAATATGAAAATTCACGTGGACTAAGTGATAGATAGACCAGCTCACAGCACTTGGTACCCTGATACTATCACAACAAATCTAGTGATATCTACAGGGACTATCATCTCTATGGCTTTCATACATATGCCCATTATTTAACACATGCTACTTGTCCAGGGCACCTGTTAATTACCTTGCCCTCTAGAGAATATCTTCTATTTTATTCAAATCTCACAGAAAACTCCTTCCTTTTTCCCATAAATTGATCATTTCTCTTCTCCTATTATAGCTGAAAGAGTTATTTTTTAAATCACATATATTAAAAAGCAGATTTCAACCATTGCCTTTCTGGAAACAATAATGTCTCTCTGTTCCTTAGTGATCCCAAATTATTCCTACAGCTGCACCTGAAATAAGAGACTCTAGTATCAGAATCTCATTTTCATATTGACTGCTTTTAGTCCTCTTGATATGTTACTGAGTACATTATACAGCTAATGCACCCCACATTGGCTCACTCTCACTACTTACTTGCTTGGTAATATTGTGAGAATAAGAAGCTACATCAAGGCCTTCTTGCTCTTTGCCACCAGGCTTCCCAGACCCAAACAAGGGCCTATAGCATGTTTGAGCTTATTTATGAAAATATGTGTGATTCTCTATAATATCAGAAATATCTGAGCTCTGCTTTTACCTATATTTGTCAATAGTTCCCCATCTATCTTAGTCTGTGTATTTCTTTCTATAATGAACAAGCCATAAAAAGCCATGAGGCTATGAAAGCCACTCTTTGTCAGTATAACACTGTGTATGACTCTATTGTTGACAAGGCCACTTTTTATTTTTAAGATGCCAATGTTTTCTTCAAAAGCACCAAAAGTAATGTTTTAAACTGAAAGATCAACATAATTTCATAATCTATCAATAACACACCTTTAATTACTGTAATACCCTAGAAGAATAAGGACTAATATGGTAATATAGGAGCACAAGTTGGACAACTAGAAGACTATAAAGCTGTGAAAATGTTATAAATTAACATTAATCAACAGAATGATTTAGAATGGACTTTAAATTGACCAAATTTCTCAGCAAAGTATATCAGAAAATATTACAAAGTAGTGTATAGGGCCAGACAGGTGATAATGTGATGATCCATAGTAGGAGCTGTTTGCAGGCAGGAGCTAGCTTTGGCTAAAAAAATATTGATTGTTATTAAAAAGATAAATACTTGATGATTTATCAATCTATCTAGCCTTGATGATTGGTATTGGTTTTCTATACCTTGTGGTGTTAGTAAGATGGCCTTGTGATAATCTAAATGAAAGGCAGTTTTTCAGGCAAGTCATAAGCTGGCCACAATAAAGAGGGTTTTAAGCCTAGAAAAGTAAAGATGTTTATACATACAGTTTGCACTTTATGCCTTAGGGTTCAATTAAAGTAGCCCTCTATTGGAATCTGAGAAGGGTAAAGAAATTATCCAGGATATATTGTGCTCAGACATTGTAAAGATACCTAGACCAACTGAAATGATAATACATCTGGGTTTCCCTTAAAAGTAGAGTTTACTGAGTCAAAATTTCTCTTCTAGAAGGCCAACTGGGGGGATAATACAGTTGTTGGCCTCTGGGACGCTGGAATATTGAAGAAGCACTGAATACTGATATCAGCTAGGGGAGAACTCATCTGCCATTATTGCCTCTAATAAGAGAGTGTGAGAGTTTATCTGCCTATTTCTAATGAGTGGTTTTACAAAAGAGTTTTACTATCATTATTCAGAAATTTGTGACCTGCAATCACCTGTGGTGCAGCTATATAGCAAAAACAGCTGCTTAACTCAAGGGATCAAAAGGATTTCTAGTAATTGAAGTTGTTTATTTTATAAATTCCCACACTAACTACCTGGGGAGCAAAAAGAGAAGAGAGAAAGTTACAAGAAAGAGGGTGACTACTTACATATGAAATTATTGAGAAGATGTTGTAACTATGCTGTATTATCAAGTTACAAGTGGGAAATATTTGAGAATTAGATAATTATCTTTATTGGAATGTTGGAATTATATAATTGGAGTGAATCATTGTAAAAATGGAAAATATTGTGATAATCAATCAGTTGGATCTGCAGGGGGTGGTGTGATCCTTGTAACAAGTGAAGTGCCAAATTAAGTTGTCCACTGTACTAGGATTTTCACTGGTTATTGTTGCTGATTTTAGTCATTTGAGTTGACTTCTGCATTTGGCTACAGATATGGGGAAGTTGGGTTGCAGATCACAGATTTTATTGGGAAGAACCTTGCCAGGGGTTGACCCTGCAGTTTTGACAAAGAGTTCACATGACTCCAAGCTAGGTACAAGGTACTGAAATTATAGTACTATCCCTTAAAATATGGTACCTCATCACAGTTTTTTTATTGCATTGACCCAGAATACCCTATGATGACTCCCCAGGAGCAGGAAAACACAGTGATTATTCAAAATTTATAAAGATTTTGAAAAATATTGCTTTAAATTCACTCTAGATCATTTGATATCCTTTTTAAGATGATAATTAATTAAATTAATTTCAAATTCACCTCAAATATGATTTGCATTTTTTTATTAGATTTGAAAATCCTTCAATTTTATATTTGTTGATTATTTCAGAATGTCTATGATTTGTTGGACCTAGAGAAACAATTAAAGTGTACACTAAAATCCTGCATTTTTGATTCATTGTCAGGGATTCTTTCCCTGACTACATAAATTTTATTGACAATATAGACCTGAAATCCTTCACCAAACAACATCACAACAATTTTCAAAAAACCAGTTTGTTATCAGGAAAGTAGATTAACAGGGATCAAACCCAGAACCCTAAAGAAGGGTACAACGTTAATATGGAATCAATGGTTCAACTTAGTTTACCTAATTATAATGATTGTATTCATTCAACTCTTGCACTGACTTTTGAACCGGTTTTTGAAAATGTTAATAAGTTACTTAACAACGTCACTTACCGCTTGCGCTCTGATTGGCTGCATCTGTTGTCCTGTTTGCTCTGTAATCAATTGAGTCTATATTTGAGCCAAGCTCCGTACTTAGTTTCAAGCAACTATCTAAACCCATCCCGCTTAATTATGTACAGCCTGATGGCTTATACCTTTATCTGCTGGTTTAACAGGTTTAAAATCTATATTATTAAGTTCCTTTGGTACCATCATTTAAGAAAAGGTATTAATTTGATTTCCCAGCCATGAAAATCCCTCTCATTCTTAAATATGCCTCTTAAAATGCCCAGCCTTCATAGTGAGGGTATTTAAGTGAGTTATTTTTATCATTTCTCTTTGTTCCAACAATAAAGACTATCCTATTTTCTGATACTTCTACCTTTTCTGACACAACTCCATTTCTGAAGCCATGAAAGGAATCCTTTTCCTATCCTGGTTTCTAGGTTACTTCTTGCCAGTGGTTTTGGCCTTGGAAAATCCAACTCCTACAACTGACTGGTACAACTCCTCTCCTGATGATGCCCACCAAAAGGAATCCCTTGCCAATGGATGGTTCAAATACCCGTCTGGACATTGGGGACGTAAGTTCAACTATGGTCGCTCATTTACTTCCCCTCCTGTTGAACCAACCCTTGTTAGACCTTACGCTTCCTTTTAACTCTTAGTGTATTTGGTGGGCTACTATCTACTAGGGCAATTCAGTTCTATGTTTGGAAGGTTTGCCTATCTAGGACAGCTTGGGCATCTTGCAATGGTCACGGTTCCTATTGGTTTGGTCATAGCAGGATTGAATGTAGGGGCCTTGGCCCATCAGCTGGGAAGTTTATTCCCTGCAAAGTGGGTCCCTGACATTCATGTATCCTGCATTCATTTGATGGGATTTTTCATAAGTTTAGAAAAATTATCTGCAGTAAGAATTCAATATTTTCAGATCTAAATAAATCATTTTTATTTAAAAAACTATTTATCATATTAAATATTATATTTTTAACTTAGCTGATTTGCGTGCAAATACAATTTGAAATTTGGACATAGGATTTGACAATCCTGCATTTTGCCTCACAGCTCTGAATTACAGTATAAAATCATATTTTTTTCTACAGAAGCAACTTAAATTCATCCTAATACTGTTAGCTTAATATTTATATTAATTTATATTAATTTATAAGACTAATAAAATTATTTCTTTTTGTAATGAAATAATGCCACCATCATAATATTTATAGAGCCTTTTTCTGATATAATGCATTACACAGAAAAGATATTGTAATGGATCCAGGTCCAACCAGTTAAACTTGCTGTTATCTTGCCCTTGACTCTTATTACCTTTACCTTCCTGTGACAAAGCTTTGAGGAGCTTTGCCTCCAGGGAGGCAATTTTGTGAGATAACTCTTTATTGTCATCTTGTCAACAAGCCATAATTTTGGCACTCTTTTCTTCCCTATTTCTTAACACCTCAACTTCATGTTTGGCTCTGTCTTTCACCTGTTGTAAAATTTCATTAAACCCTAAAAGCAAGTTCCAGGAATCCCATGCATAAACTCAATTTCCTTGTGCAGGGGTTCCCTCTTTGGCAAAATAGTTGGAATATAGTTCTTCAAAAACCGCTTTTACTTCTACCAAAGATTCTTCAGGTGCTATCTTAGAGACCTCCAAACTTGCCCAAGCCTGCTTGAGCAAACAGGTGAGAACTTCCTTCCTAGCAGCAGCAGTTTCTACATAAAGCACTCCAAATTTTGCTCTTTCAAATGATAGCAAAGAAAACATGATAATTAAAAAGTAGTTGAGGGGAAAGAATTGAAAGTGACAGTATTCTTTTTATTAAAATTTAGCTGTTTTTGCTTATATACCATTTGGGGCATATTTGGCTGAAAACCCCTCTGGTTCCTGAATCAACCTATGATTCATATCACGTGGTCTATGACATTTGAGTCATCTGAACCTAGATCTTTACCTAAAATCTCTATGTAATTCTCAGCCTATGAGAATCAACCTACAATGAGAAGAAGTCACCTGACTCCATTCAACCCAATGTACCAAATCAGCATGGAGCTTCCCCAGCTCCCAGCGCCAAAACCCTGTGAAATATACCCATTCCAAAACTCAGCTATCAATGTTCCAACTGGGAACCAGCTGATTAATCCTGAATTCATAGACATAATTGCCTTTATTTAGTTAACGTTACATTTAATGGTGTTCTTGTGTTTCAAAACTTTTTTAAAACGCTTTGACACTCAAAAAAAGACACCACTACAGTGTTTTTAAACCCAAATTTGGGGGTTTACCTATGGTTAATCTTAACCATACTTCTTGACACTCTCAAGGAAATTAACCAATATAATTAAATTCTTATTAATTATATTGCAATGTATTTATTAATTAACCTTCCCAGTCAATTAAATTGTTTTTGAGACGCCCAATCTCCAAGATTGATTTGGCTAATCTTCCCTTCTGTTCTTTCATTGAATACAGATAATAAGTTTCCAGGAATCTTTATCTGAAGAATTCCTGCCAAACTTATCTACATAAAATAAACAGCAAAAACAGAGCAACTTTATATTTTGGAGTATTTATTTGGCTAAATACTCAACAGTGACTGTTGTATGGTCACAGATATACATTTTCTAATCTCAAATATATTACTAATATCCAGTCACAACTAGTCTAATGAATTCAGATTAAAAAGTAAAGAGGTTGTCAGAACTTTTGTATCTGCTTATGTTATTTTTATTGTTTTTTTCTAGACTTTACTATTGGAATGTTAGTATGTTTTACAGTCATAGACTAGTTATCATATGGTGTCTTTCTGTGTCTTGATTGCAGGGGTCAATACTCAGTGAGACACTACATTTCTTGGAAAAAACAAAGCTATTGAACAAGGTTTATTATTGTTGTAATTTGGGCCTTGAGGACATCTTGTGGTTGAAAATCTTAGTTGCTTGCTTGTAGAGTGTGGTTTTAAGGCCTAAACACGTATTAATACCAGCCTTCTTGACTCTGGAGTTGTTACCTTTTATTTCTGAGATAACAGCTAAATAGAGTTAAAGGCAATGTGTAAATGTGTAAAAGTATGTTTTATTTTAGAAAAAAGGAATTTATATATTTTGATTGTTGTATGATGGCTGCAGAGGTCTTATAGCACCTGTAACATTGGTTAGAAAATTTCAAAATCTTCTTGGATCCACCTGGCTCTTGCAGCTGTGTTTCTTCCTTTTAGGACTGATCCTGACAATCCAGCCAGGAAAAGTAAGTGTGCATTACTCTGGAGTGGGCTGCAGTTATAGCTACCCATTGCAACAATCAGTATTAATTCCTAAATCCAATCCATCAAAATATAATGGGCTGGCCAGAGTGTCTTAGCATCCAAGTCTAATTGGGAATGCAAAAATGTTGGATCCTGTCATGAATGACATTTCAATACTTGTTTTGAAAACCTGGGAATCAAACTCTGGGTCTCAGAAAAAGCTTTGTTATGACAAAGCTAGACAGGAGCCAGCCAGACTGCCAGTTGGGCCAACCCCTGGACTTCCAGGAATATCTTGCCCCAACCAGGAGAAACAGAAACCTGCCAACCTACCCAGTGTCAAGACTGGAGGTTCAAAATTAACATTTGAAACCCTGGAATCAACCCCTGGCCCCCCAAAGACTAATCAAGTCACCCAGGATGGACAGGAATCCACCACCTCACTGAATTGCAAACCCAAGTTGTTGAGTTACTCCAAGACCTGCCAGGGCAATTCCCCAAACAGTCACCAGATTGCTGCCAACCTTGTGCCACCAAAGATTCAGACCAATGCAGAGGTTGTAGCTTGCCTAAGGAGGTTACAAAAAGCCTCCTTCCAGTCCTGCCAATGATCACCAGCGGCTTCCAGTCTTTTGTCCAGAACAAGTAATACAATTTGACCGCTCAGGTGATGTGGTGAACAGTAGTGGAAAAACAAAGCATTGTCACTTCTGTTTCAGAACAGGAACAGCCTGGATCTGCCGCCCTTGAGACCCTAAGCCAAGATCCATGCTCTTCCAGTGCCTTGTCTGCAAAGCTGAACCCTGTGAAAATTGAAGAAGCAAAATCACATATTATAAAAGCCCTGGCAGTATGGCAATGACCATATTGCCATTTTTGATAATAAAGTTTTATGAACCTTTGGTTTAAACAAATCCTACCTTATCTAGTCTTAGTGATCTTTCATCTCAACTCTGGCCAAGTAGACCATCAGGCAACCACCCCTTCCAGTGATAACCTGCTGACCTGCATCAGGCACTATCCTGTCCCATTGGAGTCCCCTTTGGACCTGTACATTATACCAAATACCCGCCCAACCCTGCCTACTTGGCCTACAACTTGGAGATAATCCTAATTACTGATCCCTTGGCAAGAACTAGAGACTGAATACATAGGAGGTGAAGGAAAGAGGATTGAGGTGCCTCCCTTATTGTTTAAAGACAAATACAATAATCTAATGGCATACTTTGTCATCATGACTCCACCCTTAACCCTGCAAGCCAACCGCCCAATGGTCCCCCCACTGCTGCCAAAACCACGTCCACTCAACTTTTTTGAGTACTCTATATCACTTTGACAGGAATAGTTGACACTATGGTGCCTGACTCTGCAACCTGGTCTTTGCTTGGGCAATCTGTATCCTATATTATCAAGGTAGCACCCATCCTATGGTAGGCATTACCCTCTGGCCCAGTTGTATTCCATCCCAAGCCAACCAATGTATTTAACTATGCCTGGCTTCCTGAAATTATGATAATCTTTTACAAACACGGTAACCTGGGCCCCAAGATATTGTTAACACTTGGGGAAAATTGTATGCTTTTTTGTGATAATCACTTATTACACCCATAAGGTAATCACCTCCCTGATACTCTCATGTATGAAGAGCCAATCTGCCCAAAAATTGAAAGACCCTGCACTTGGGGCAGAACCCCAGAACACGGCCACATCACAAGTACAAAACATGACAGTGAACCAGACCACAACCAAGGTGGACATGCCCCAGATGGGCAAAATCACCTTAGAAGAAGCTCACTGAGCCATGCCTGTCTTCTGTCTCCACTTCTAAGCCAACGCCAATGTCTACCCCAGTGACACTAAGCAGGTCTTGGCAATGGCTGCCATGCTGTCAGGAGACACACTAGATTAGTTTGAAAAGGCCATCACTAAAGATGTTGATTTCTGCCTTGACTAATCAATATTTGAGGCCAAACTCATGAGCACTGGCAACAACCAAGACACCAAATGCTACACGCTGAACTCTCTGTTATAGTTTTAACAAGAGAACCACTCCATTCAAGCCTATATTGATGAGTTGCTTAAACTGAAGACTTGTGTCAAAACAGCAGGCTTGATCCGCCAACAAGGTTTCAAGTTAGAGGGTTTGTGACCCGCAACCCAATTATCCAGTCACTCAAAGCCAGACTAGGAAGTCAACTTGAATTACCAAATCCAACAGCATGAACAGATGATGATCCCTTACACTGGATACCTTGTTTTGGCGCTTGACTCATTACCAGGATCAAGCCACCCCCTTCATCATCACACTGTGTGATCAACACAATCATGTTCCTGTTATCCATGACTCACATTAACTATATAATCATTATCTCTCAATAAAGAATATTATCTAGTCTCTAAATATTTTTCCCCTTGTAACTCTGCTAAAACAGCACATTTACAACATTGGTAGCAGAAGTAGGTTCCCTATCCTACTTTATTCCCCAAAATTCTGCCTGTTGCCTGTACTTGCCGCAGCCAACAAATCCTTGATAGAATCATGTCTGGACTTCCACTAGACTGGACTCTGTACACCTCTGGTGCCAAGATACCTGATGGCTTTGTCCTGTACTAGAACATGGTGATCCCACTGCCTGCCTTTAACACCATGTCTGCATAAGGGTTCTTCCAGACGGCTGCCACCATTCCACGGCTAATGGACAAAAGCACCATGCCCACCTACGTAGCCCAAAGACTCCAAAGCGCTGCATTGGAACCTTTTTCCAGGGCCAACAACATTAACGCTTCTGCATGGATCTAGTCCGCCCAGAGCAAGCTGGACCAAATTGTTTGCCCACAGCAATTTTGGATTGTAGAAATCTCATATCCGACTGACCCATGACACTGGCACCTGGTGCAACAAGTGGCACAAGGAGCACATCAACAAGAACTGGGATACCTTTAAGAAAGACTTCCTGGCAAGATTTGCGCTCAAGAATACAGTGCTCATGATAATACACCAATTGAAGAACCTAACCCAGACAGGCACTGTGAAGGAACTCACCCACACCTACAAGGAACTCCAACTTCTTGCACCATCTGACATGGCCTTTGACACCCCAGCCACACACCTCATGTACTACGACGCCCTTAATTTGCATGTGATGAGGCATGTTAACCTGGACCAGGTGACTAACCTGCAAAGCTTGTACCATGAAGCGGAGAAAGCGGAACAAACCTCCAACACACTTCACAAGGCACAAACTGGGAAACAAGAAAGACCCAAGGACTCCCATCCAGGCAGCCTCCACTTGACCACACCCCTGGAAATAACGGAAACAACACAAACCATAAATCCACAGGTTCAAATGGACATGGAAATGGGAACATTGGCCAGTCAAACTGTATCCACTTCTGTATCACTGCCACACAAGGCAACCAAGACAAGGGAAAAGCCCAGGGAGAGCATTAAGCAAGCTAAGCTCTCCCTGCACAACTCCTGACTTGCCCAATAATGAGTACTGACCTAAGGATGTGGACCAATGTCCAATGATCCAAGTACCCTCAGAGGACCTGGTACTGTACACCATTGTCAGACATCCCAATAAACTGATGCCCTATCCTTTCTGTTTTGCAGTTACACAGGCTTGGCACTCCTTGACTCAGGCGCAGATTGAACCTTAGTCAACAGTAGCTTTGTGGATAAGTTCAAGCTGGCCACTAATCCTTTGCAGATTAAAAATGTGATTTTAGCTGATGAACACCACATTGCTGTAACAAGGGAAGCTGCCACCTTCTCCATCATGCTCAAGAACCTGCATTCCATCATCCAAGGCCCTTTATTTTCTTTCCAAAGTTTGACATTGTACTGGGTTTGAATTGGTTGCAAAAGAACAACCCTTACATAGACTGGGCAACCTCAGTATTGACCATCAAACGCAAAGGTGTCAATCACCAGATCTACCCTGACTCAGTGGATCCACTCCTACGCAACCATGTCTTTGTGCGCATTACAGAGACCCTGGACAAAAAGGAAAACCTGGAGACTATCAACTGGGACTCCTGCCAGTACAAGATCATACAATTCAAAGAACGCCAGGATACCTCCACACCTCAGGATCACAAAAATATAGCCCACCATCCAGAAATCTTCAAGGAGGCTTTACCCAGGTTACCCCTGGAAAAACATATACAACATTCCATTCAACTCAAAGGAGCTGTACCCAAAGCACAACTTATCTACTGTCTGACCCCAAATGAAGACAACACCCTATGTGCTTACCTCAAGGAAACATTAGAGCAAGGACTTATCCGCCCTTCACAATCTCCCTTTGGGGCCGCTGTATTTTTTGTGACCAAGAAGGATGGTACCTTACGCCTGGTCAAAGACTACCGCGCCTTAAACAAAGTCACCATTAAGAATTGTTACCCACTGCCGCTGATCAAAAACCTTTTGACGCCTTGGGAGGAGCCACTGTCTTCTCCAAGATTGATCTAACTGCAGGCTACAGTCAGATTTGTATCAAGGAGGAAGACATCCCCAAGACAGCCTTCTGCACTAAATACGACTTTTACAAGTGTGTGGCACTCAATTTTGGTATAAAAACTGCCCCCTCAACCTTTGTGACCTTCATGAAGAGGTGTTTGCCCTCACATAGGCAAGCATGCTCTAGTCTACCTGGACAATATTATTGTCTATAGCCCCTTGGTAGAGCAGCACCACAAGGACTTAGAGGCAGTCTTTGCTACCCTGGCACATTACAAGAAACTGGCCAAACCCTCCAAATGCCAGTTCTTCTGCAAGCAACTGCCTTTCCTAGGACACATAGTCTCAAAAGACAGCATCAAACCCGACAGCCAGAAGATACAAGCCATCTGCAAAATGCCACCTCCCAAAGACAAATCAGAACTCCGCACCTTCTTGGGAATGGTGGCCTATATACGGCACTTCATACCCAACTGTGGCATCTTGACTGCCCCCCTGTCTGCCATAACAGGCGCCAAGTCCAAGTTTGTATGGACTCCCCAACGTGACCTCTGCTTTAGACGTCTCAAGGAAAAGCTCACAACAGCCCCCATCTTACAATACCCTAAACAAGACAGAGAGTACCAGATGGAAACCAATGCTTCAGATGCATTCATTGGGGGAGTACTACAAATTAAGAATAGTGATGGTGACTTCCTGCCAGTAGCCTACAAGTCACGCAAACTGACGGATGGCAAGTGTCAATACCTGATCCACGACAAAGAACTGTTGGCCATTGTACACTGCCTAGTCAAATGGCGCTGCTACCTGGAACGGCAGGAAGAATTCACAGAAATAACCAATCATAAGTCGCTCATCTACTTCAAGACACAAGCAAACCTGTCATGCCACCAAGTGCAGTGGATGGAAACCTTAGAAAGGTTTAACATGCTCATCCAGTATAAGCCCGGGGCCAAGCTTGCCATGGCAGACACCCTGTCCTGTCTGTATGTCTGCGCTTCAAGAGGAGAGAATGGGCTCAACCCAGACTGGCCTCTCCTATTGCTCTGTACAAAAGACAAAGGGTTCCCTTCAGGCACAACCAATATCACCAAAGAAACAGTCATCAAGAATGAACACCTCTTTGCTGATGTATATGGAACCCTTCACAGAAAAATGTCAGATGGCACAACCATTCCCTATATACCCACACATCAACAAGTTAATACCATTCTTTGCTACCACAGAGATCTTGAACATACCAAGAGCCAAAATCTATACAAATTCCTAAAACATAAAGCCTGGTGGCCAACCTTATACCGCAATGTCCAGGAAGTGCTAGAACAGTGCAAGGTCTGCAAAAAGTTTGCCAAAAGCAAAACCCCGCCTAAGTCTGTAATCCCCATTCAAACCCAACTACCGTTCAAAGTATGGGCTCTTGACATCATGGGCCCCATGCAAGGAAAGCACAACAAAAAAATACATCATCACAGCCATTGATTTTGCAACAAGGTGGCCAGTAGCCCAAGAGGTGAAAACACATACCAGTAACAATGTCTGACAATTCATTGGCAAGGAAATAATCAGCAGGTTTGGAAAGCCAGAACTCCTGATAACTGATGGAGGCAAAGAATTGACCTCCAAAGACACCAACATGTACCTCACCAAAAATGGGGTCAAACACACCGTCACAACACCATATCATCCACAGGCCAATGGACGCATAGAGTGGCTTAATGGTAGCCTCGTGCAAGCCCTAGTCAAACTCACTGCTGGGAGACCTGAAGACTGGTATAAGCAGCTACCAACTGCGTTACTTGTGTGCCAAACCCAAGTGAACAGATCCACCGGTAAAAGCCCGTTTGAACTGGTATACAGCACACAGCAAATATCATTCAAGCATTGACAGGACCCAAACTTGAAATTCCAAGTCAAGTCCCCCCTTGCTCAGATCCTCAAGTAATAGAGGCCAACAGCAAACAAGCAGCCAAAGAAAAGGAACACTTAGAAATGACCTTCATTCCCATCCGCCAGAGACATGGAGTCAGGGACAAAGACTGGGTCATGAATGTTGAAAAAAGCAAACTACAACCTGAAAAAGTAGGGCCAGCAATCATTCTAAAGGTAAACAACAATAACACTTACCTTGTGCAAGTGCTTGGGAAACGCAAGCAAGACAAGACCTTACACCACAACCTCCTATGACCCTGTAAAGCGAGACAGAAACAACAAGAAACCGCCCTGCCTGCCACCAAACAACAACTGGTTTGATATGGCGCCCAGGGTCCTGACAACCTCCCTGACAACCTGCCTCCAGAGGAGGCTGACCTTCAGCCGGGGGGGGGTGTGTCAAAACCGCAGGCTTGACCCGCCAACAAGGTTCCAACCAAGCGGGTTTGTGACCCGCAATCTGATTAACCAGTCACCCAAAGCCAGACTAGGAAGTCAACTCAAATTACCAAATCTATCAACATGAACAGATGATGATCCTTCACAGTGGATATCTTGATTTGGCGCTTGACTCATTATCAGGATCAAGCCACCCCCTCTTTCATCCAGCCATGTGATCACCAATCATGTTCCTACTGTCCATTGACTCACAATAGCTATATAGTCACTATCTTGCAATAAAGATTATTATCTATCTTCTAAATATTTTCCCCGTGTAACTCTGCTAAAACAGCACAGTTACAACACTACACAATGGCCAGTAGCCCAAGCAGTAAAGACACATACTTGCAATAATTTACAGCAGTTCATAGGAAAAGAAATAATCAGCAAGTTTGGAAATCCAGAGCTCCTGATAACTGACAGAGGCAAAGAATTGACCTCTGAAGACACCAACATGTACCTTACCAAGAATGGGGTCAAGCACATTGTGACAACACCATATCACCCTCAGGCCAATGGATGTGTGGAGCGGCTAAATGGCAGCCTCATGCAAGCCTTGGCTAAGCTCACCGCTGGGAGACCTGAAGACTGTTATAAGTAGCTATCAACTGCACTACTTGTATGCTGAACTCATGTGAACAGATCCACCGGGAAAAGCCCTTTTGAGTTGGTATATGACACATAGCTTAATATCATTTAAGCACTATTAGGACCCAAGCTGGAGATTCCAAGCAAGGTACCCCTTGTTGAGATCCCCAGGTCATAGAGGCCAATAGTGATCAAATAGAAAGATAAAACAAGCGTCTGCAAAAGACATTTGTCCCCATCCAAGACAGACATGAAGTTGGTGACAAATTTTGGGTCATGAACGTTGACAAAAGCAAACTACAACCCAAAAAAGTAGGCCCAGCAATCTTCCTAAAGATAAACAAAAATAACACTTACCTTGTGCAAGGACTCAGGAAACGTAAACAAGACAAAATCTTCCACCATGATTGCCTGAGACCCTGAAAAGCAAGACAGAGACAGCGCAAGACCGCCCTACCTGCCACAGAACAACAGCTAGTCCAGTATGGCGCCAGGGATCCTGACAACCTACCCCCAGAGGAGGCCAACCTTCAGTCAGGGGGGGTGTCAAAACAGCAGGCTTGATCCGCCAACAAGGTTTTGAGTAAGCAGGTTTGTGACCTGCAACCCAATTATCCAGTCACTCAAAGCCAGACTAGGAAGTCAACTTGAATTTCCAAATCCAACAACATGAACAAATGATGATCCCTTACAGTGGATACCTTGTTTTGGTGCTTGACTCCTTACCAGGATCAAGCCACCCCTTCACCATCCCACTTGTGATCAACACTATCATGTTCCTGTTATACATGTCTCACCATAACTATATAACCATTATCTTTGAATAAAGAATATTATCTAGTTTCTAAATAATTTTCCCCTTGTAACTCTGCTAAAACAGCACAGTCACAACACTTGCACCCAACTGGAGGATAAATTAGCCGCCATTATCTTCAGAAAAGAAGATACTTTAGCCATCAAAGATCTGTTGAAACACAATCTGCCCACATTAAACCTGGAGGAACTAATACCCATATGTTAAGGCCTGAGCCTAAATCAAGAAGGGTTGAACTTGTACCCTTCCCAAGCTGGTAGAGCTGCAACGCCCAACCAACCAGGAATGTCCCCTGAAGAGGTACAACATCACTATTGAGATGGTTTGTGTTTCTACTGCCATGAGGCCAGACATCTAACCAGAGCATGCCCTAAGAAGAATACATATCCTGTATCCTTGGCACAAATAAACACCTCTGTGCAATATTAAAAATTCATCCAAGTAACCACAGATCTTTTGGAGAACAAGCGCCATATTGAAGCCTTTATTGATACAAGAGCCAACAAAAGTTTCATTGACGCCAGCCTGGCAAAGGAACTAGGATTGACAGCTTCAGAGTGCAGTCTACAAGTAATCATGGGAAACTTCTCTCTGGACACTGGCTATGAATGTGAACAAGAACTTCCCTTGACAATTGGACATAACATGTACCTGTTGCCCCTGATTCTCCTGCCAGGATTACCTCATCCCCTAATACTGGGCAACTCCTGGTCCAGCAGACATGGTATGGTCCTGAACTACCGCAAACAGACTGCTACACTGGGACAACTTGAATGATGTGACACTGTTCCCTCCTGTATAAGCCATGGCAGAGCGCTGACCAACAGACTCTTAACCATAAAGATGGAACCTAGCATTGGGATACTACCTACCCCCTTCAGAAATGGAACCATGTGTTTAGCAAAGAAGAGACCAAAAAACTACCTAGCCAATCAATCTACAACCACACTATAAACCTGCTACCAAGGACCCAACCACACCACGGCTTATTTATAGTTGCAACTACCGCAAACAAGTAGACTTGAAAAAATACCTGGAGGATATGACAAAAAGGGTTTTATCTGAGTGTCAAAGGCCCTTGCTTGTCACCCACACTGTTTGTAGGAAAAATGATGATGGAATACGTTCATGTGTAAACTATCAGAAACTGAACAGAATTTCAGTGAATAACTGTTACCCCATCCCTAACGCTGACGACTTGTGTGGTGTGTTGACAGGCGCTCAGGTATACTCCAAGATTGACCTCTGAGACGTGTTCAATCAAATCTGAACCAAGGAAGGAAACAAGTATAAAACAGCATTCAAGACCTGATATGAACTCTACAAGTACCTGGTGATGCCGTTTGGACTATGTAATGCTCCAGCCCCTTCCAGCGCATGATTAATACAGTCCTGGGAAAATACCTAGACCAGTTCTGTGCGGCCTACCTTGAAAATATTCTTATATACAGCAATTCACACAAAGAGCACCTCCAACACCTGGACCTTATACTGGAAAAACTCTCCCAGGTCAACTTACACACCAAGCTTAAGAAATGTGAATTCTTTCAGTCCAAGGTCAAATTCCTAGGACACATAGTGAAGACTGGCAGTTTTTCTATGGCAAAGGACAAAGTAGAAGCAGTAACAGCCTGGCTGGTGCCCAAATGCAGAAAGGATGTGAGAAGTTTTTGGGCCTGGCAAATTATTGTAGGGATTTCATCCAAAAATTTCTCAAATTACCTTGCCTCTGACCCGTCTTTGCATCAACTGTAAAGTTCCGCGGTCCACCTTTGGCCCTAGATCAAGATGTATTTCCCAGACCATTGAAAAAGGTGGCCTGCGTGAAGGCAAAACCCCTCCAAAACCTGGAGGACTTGGCTCACACAGTAGATGAACGCTTTGTGTTGGCCTTCCCGGCCAAAGTTCTCATTTCCCCTTTGGAGTCCCCCCACCTGCGGAAGAGACATTAATTTGGTTGGATTGCTTGTTGTCCTGATGTTGCCCAGTCCTGAAACAATTAGCAAACCAACAAAAAATGCGGGCCACATGAAGTTGGAAAGGTCAAATCTGCGGCCCGGGGAAATTGGGTACCAAAACCTGCAACCAGAGGTGTCCCAGGTAACTAATTCCTCCGGCCTGGGAGTCCCCTGGCCCAAAACAATTGGGTTCTGGAGCTCTCCAGTGGAGACGTCAGAGGAAGGCATTAGGGGAAATGTGCACCCTGAGTCCTTGGAAGGTTCCTAGCCAATAAAGGGGCTAAGCCTTACATCCGGCCCTGCGGTCCCTATTTTCTGGGTCTCAAACCAAGATAAGATTGGCTAGTACTCTTTAATAGGCTCCTCTTTAGATTTCACTCCAATAGCCCCTTTCATAAACCCTCCTATTCTATCACCCCCCCTTTGCATAAAATGGAAGCATGGGCTGTCAGGTCCCTTGCTTACCAATTCCAATTGTTGAATAAACTCCTGACTTTGCAAATCTTTTGTATTTTAAAGTTTGTTTAACAATAAAGGTATTTATCCCAACTCCTGCTGTTGTTCCTGCCTCCCGCTTTCTCTGGCCCGCCTGCCCATCTGCCCATCTGCCCATTGTTTTTTGTAGGGAATTGTTCCAAGAACAATAACTTGGACCATTCCCTGTTATTTACCCGGGCAATTAATTGTCCCCGCCAACCGCCTTCCCTGGCCCACCTGCCCAACTGCCCGCCTGCCCGTTGTTTTTTGTTGGGAATTGTTATGAGTATATTAATTCAGATTATTTCCTATTATTTACCCGTGCACCTGGTCTGTCTGCCCAGTAGTCTTAGCATAAGAAGGGTACCCACCAAAATCATGTTGTCACCTTGGTATAAGATGGCTATGTGGATACTGGTGCCCATTTCCCTCTTGTTCTGGTCCTCAAACCCAGTCTTTTGGAGAAAACTTTCCTTGATTTCTCAATCTTCTGAGTTTATTCCTAGTCACTTTACAAATGTAATTGAGCATCTCACCCAGATTCCCTTCAAACCGGGATCCTATGGGTTATTTTCTTGGTTGTCTTCTCATCTTGAAGAGTTGTTGCCACCTATGGAATCTGTGACTACTGAAACTCCTTCTTCTGACTTGGTCAATTCTTCCCCCTTACGCCAAATCCCTGAGTCAAATACAGAGGCCCCTTTCACTTGGGATTGCTCTCTATGGTTACTTACTGGAGCCATGGTCATGGCTTTGGATGTATACTTCCCTCCCCTTTCACATCTGGTCTCCTTTGGGAGGCCCCTTTGAGCGGCTATCCCAGTTTTGCACTGGATGGCATCCTGGTGGTTGGTCCCACCAGGATGGGAGCCAGACTTTGTTAGTCTAGCCCCTCTCTCTTACAGCAACTGTGGTAAAATTAACTCCCTGGTGAGCAACTCTTTGGTGCTTGACACTATGATAAAGTGAGCATTAAGCTTTTTTCCCTGATTGACAACTGGAAATTGAAATTTTTTTAATTAACAGATCTTGATGTTCTGAAAACTTTTAATATAAAAATTAAGCTTTACAGATATGCTATCTTAAATTGACCTCAGAGAGCTCAAAATGCAATAAAAACAGTACCTTAATTAATAAAAATAAGGAGAAATAAGCAAGTTTTTCTCATTTCACTATGTAATTTACACTCTTAATTATAAAAATATTTTGATTACCATATAGATTAAAATTCCAATGAAACAAAAATAAACAAAAACACAAAAATAGAAGTTATGCAAAATATGAAGAAATATTAAATTTTTTTTGATATAGTTCATATAAGTAAAAAATGTAGATATCTTTTGTTTTTATTGGGAAATTAACAAAAATTAAGATATTTCATTCACTTTCAACTTTAACTATTCATCTCAAACTTACAATAAATACATAAAGCAGTACTATCTAATTAATCAAAAAATAGAAAAATTAAAACTAAAAACCAATTGATTAAAACTAAAAAGTAAGAATAAAAGTTAAATGTTAGAAGTTAAAATCATAGAACCAAGCAATTTTCTCTTTGCCCTTCTTCTCATTTTCCATTTTAGCCCCTTCCAGGAAGGCAGTAGCAATAAGCTCATTCTGCTGCTTAAGCTCAGAGGCCTTGTGTTTGTGCTTAGCTGCACCCTGGATGGCCTTGGTGAAGAGGGTGGAGCGGGTTGTAGGCTTGGTGGGGGGACGTGGTTTGCCAAGTCACGCAGCTTGGAGATGGTTTTCTCCTGTTTGTGCTGTAGGAGGGAAAATAACTGATTGAACTTTGGATGAAGCCCAAAGAGGGCTTTAAGATGCTTTTAATAAGCCTCTAATGCCAAAGTGGTATTCAGCTCCCTGTTAACGGCCCACCCGGAACACATTCCAGCTGGCCTTGGCACAGGCCTTGCCTTGCCTCTGTGTGACAACCTTCCCAATCCACTGGGGCTCAAAGTACTCAAGGAAAGGCTTTAACTCCAAGTGCTTAACTACGTAAGAATCCTTTGAGAGCACCTCAAACCCCTGCACAGTGTGCTCTGGCTTTAAAAAAGCCAAGGCATTGAATTGTGCAAGCACAAATTTTCAGGTGTCTGAAGTGTCCTCTGGCTCAACCTACTTAGCTCGGCATGGGCCTGCACATTCTGAGCAACTGCTTGGCAGAAGTGGAAGTGGCACCCCTGCACCTCCCTGATGAGCAGCTGCTCAAATGCATTGAACTGAGCAGGCTTGAACTCCATAATGCAAATGTGAGGCCCCAGAGCTCTCAGTCTTACCTTTTCCTCCAAGTCCAGGGTGGCCTGGTCCTTGTCAGCAGCAGGAGGGTTGGCGTGGGTGTAGGGGGGGGACTTCTTGGCATTGTTGTTGTCAGGAAGGAGAGAAAGTGCTTGGCAGAGGATGGTAAAAGCATGGGTGTAGATGGCCTCGGTGGCCCCAGGGAGAAGGAAGAAAGCAAGTGGAATAACACAGATGTCAATCTGGGCATGGATCATCCAGAGCTGTTTGAACACCTGGGGGTAAGTGGCAAAGGTACCATCAAATAGCCAAGTTGAAGCCCTTTTTAACTCCAGCAGGTTCTGCTGAGTGGCATAGCAGATTATGCGGTCATTGCTGCTGGGCACATTGTCATGGAGGAGGAAGCCCTCCCCACTTGGAAGCTTCTTGAGCTTGTGGGTGAGCGTAACCTCTGAGAGGACGTCCAAGGCCTTGGGGGAGAGGGTTTGGCAGCAATATGCTTATTGCTTATGAACTTAAATAACTGTTCCTGGGTGGGATTCTCTTAAGATTGTTGGGTTTTAAATGCTGCAGGGCCTTTATAGCCAGATCAGATGCCCAGAGATGAGAGGATGTTGGGATCACCTGGACAAGGTACCATTTTAACATCTGGGTTATAATATGATTGGGGGCTCACAAGAGTGCTCCCCCTTCTTGGCAGTTACTTGCTCCCAGCCCTCAGTGTTTAGCCGTGCCCCACAAGTCTTATCCTCACAGACAAAGAGTTTGCTCCTGGTTTAGCGCTTTTGATTGTTACAATTAAAAATGTAGTTATCAGCAATATAGTCAGGGCCGCCCTTTACGGACATAATTGGGAAGTACCAGGGGAAGCCCTTAAGGACTTTAAACTCTCCATCCACATTATAGATATTGTGAATGACCAGTGGATCCCAAGCCACATAACCAGAAGCTTTGAACTTCTTGGAGTACTCCTCAGGGTCATCTTGGGGACCAGATGAGAGAGGGGGGAAGAGCCATCAGGAGGGGGAGGGGAAGGGTTCTTTGAGGCCTGCTTGGATGCCTCCTTTTTCTTACCAGAAGAAGAGGTGGGCTCCTTGAAAGCCTTTGACTTCTTGGTATGTGCTCCTTGGTGGGTTCAGAGTTGGCCTCTGACTTGTAAAAGAGTGGTCAGTGATGGAGGCATCACTTTTATTTGAGCAATTGGGAGAGGAAGTTGAAGATGAGGGTGAAGGGGGGAAGGAGTGGGAGGAGATGGAGTTGGAGACTTTGCCTTTGAAGGATTCTTGACACACTTGGGGGTGAAGGCAGTTTCTTTTGAGCCCTTTGAGGCTTGGCGCTTGGTAGGCTTGTTGGATTTGTATGATCTTGGCTAAAGAAAAGTTTAATTTTATAAATAAAACAGTATTAAAAATTTAAACACAGAGGTAAAGCAAAGTAAAAGTTAAATAAAAAGTATGCAAAACAAAGCTTTATCCATCAAGAAAAAAACATAAAAAAGTAAATAGAAGATAAAAAGGAACTCAAAGTATAGATATAAAGGTTAAAACATAGAAAATAAGTAAATTTATGATGAAACATCAAACTATGTTAGGTTCAGCATAGCATCTTAGTGCTAAACTAATGTAAAAGTATAATTAAAAATCAAAAAAATATACAAAAAGTATATGAAGAGTAGCAGGGAAAGTAGTAAATTATAATTGCAAAAAAATAAAAAATAGTTATGTGGAATTTTTTTATTGAGAGTTGAAAATTCAAAACATAGTAAAAAGTTGAGTTTGGCGCTGTCAATAGGCTAGGAAAAGCCAAATTCTCACTGTCAAGTATGCCAGAATCAAGCAGAAAAACCAAATTTACTATGTTTTTTACATATAAAACTTGCTTAAATTTAAAACAGGTCTGAAATTTAGCCCAAAAGCAAGGCAATTTCATATGCTCAAAAATAAAGAATACAACATAAGTTAAACAATTAAATGTGTAGGAAGGTGTTAATTAGTGATAATAATATGCTGTGAGGAGCTGGGTGTGACTTATTTACCTTGTGTTGATTAAAATGTTAAGAAGCTCTCTGTCAAGATTTTTGGTTCTTGAAGAAGAAGAGATGTAGTTTTTATTAGGTGTATTATGCATTTTGGGATGAGGAAATCTGTATGAGGACAGATGTATTTCCAATTTGTGTGGATGGTTGCTGCAACTGGCTGGGCTCCGTTGCTGCTTGCGCCAAGTGATATGAGAGGCAAGTGGTCTTTGGGACGTGACACTGTCTGTGGTGGTTTGGCAAGATTCTGAAGTAACAATAATACACTCTTATTGTACTTGACTGTTGTGTTCTGAGGCGCGGCACAGACACACAACAGGAAATCCTAACCTTAGGATTGGATTTGTACTAAGTCTTGGTTAGATGACAGGGAAGGCAAATGTGTTTACCTTGCCACCCTGGAAGAATAATCTCTACTAGTTGTGGCTAGAGAGAGGCACAGAAGTACAGAAGACACAAAGTCAAAATGTGAATAGAACTTAAGATTTATTGGGTATAAAGATTGGGAATATATACTGTGTAGCTTTACCACAAAACAGTACATGGACAGTAGGATCACTTGCCACAAGCATGAGTGGAGCAAGTGAGTTGTGCAGAGTCAGGAAACCAAACAATTGTACTTCCTGAATTGGTCATCAACTCATTTCAAGGAGCAAAAGCAAAAGCAAGTGATTCACCCTCAAATGGTCCACCAAAGACAAAACTGAAAGCAGTAAACAT